>APFE031724739.1:5210-38431 GCA_000404065.3 Pinus taeda
TGGCTGCTCAATGATATGCTGCGGAAAGGTGGAAAATGATTGCGCAGCTAAACTGGCCAATCATATTACACTGCGAAATTATGCAAAATTGGAATGATGCAATCAAGACAAGACATGCTATGAGAGATGGTATCTAACGGTTTTTTACAAGGACTTACATCAATACCTTTGGAAAAACTAATTTCAAAATGACACACCTAATAACCTATTGACTTGAACCAAAAATTTTATATGGATCTTTGGACATAGGTGAACTGTAGTTTTAAGTGATAACAACTGAAATCATCCAAAAACTACCTCCAAGAAGATCAGTGCAGGCAGGCCTTCACTAGGGTGCACTGTAGTGCAGTCCAGTACACTGCTAGGGTGCTATGCAGGGCGCTTAAGCCCTCTTTGGCCTACGCTGGGTGAATTTGAGTGAAATTACATTGGGGTTTGGGAATATTCTTATCGATTGGATGCATCTAGAAGTTTGTTAAACACACACATGGCAGCAACAGAATATGAATGATAAACAAGAGAGTACACTTATTATTAACAAATGATATACATTTATTATACATGGTGTGACCCTTGGATTCATATTCCAAGTGGTCTCTTGGACTCCTTTTGGTTGTTCAAATTCTGCACCAACCCTTAGAGTATTAGGTGTCCAACATTTTCCCCCTTAATCCGAAGGGTTATGTATGAGTCCAAGAAAAGAGTTGTAATACAAAACATGCAAAAATGCATGGCAGCACTAGGCTGAATTTGCTCTCTGAAATTTTGGTATAAGGGCGGTGTTTAAGGATGACCACCAACACTGGAACGCTTAGTGTAGTTCCCAGAACTCTTCCAAGTCTGGCATGAAGCTTAGGTCTTCTACTAGAGGAAGTGCTCCTAATGCTTTGAAGAGGGAAACCTTCAACCATGAAAGGGAGGTCTCACCCAGTATAAAAGGGAGAACCTCAACCTGAAAAGGGAGGTCTCAACCTATGATGGTTTAAGGATGACCAACAACTCTAGAATGCTTAAAGCAATTCCTAGAATTCTTCCAAAACTGGCAAGAAGCTGAAGTCTTCTGCTAGAGGAAGTGTCCCCAATTATTTGAAGAGGTATCACCAACTGAAGGAATGCTCAGTGGCATCTTTGTCTTTGGCTACAACTCTGGATCTGGTATGGCAGGTTGTGGCTCAGGCTCGCTTGATGTGGCTTTGAAGCTTGTAGATGACCATCATTTCCCCCCCTGTCAGATACAAGGTGAGAAGATGAATAAATCTCAATTGCAAGATTGTTCAATACTCTAGAACAAGTTCTGACATGTGACTGGAATATCTTCGTGGCTATTGATGCCCATTGCCAAGATGCGATCCATCCAAGATGAATCTTTGTTCTTGCAGGAGGTTTGTTTCTGAAGCATCTATTTGAAGAATGACTAGTTTTATGACAGTGCTTACATGGATGAAGATCAAAACAATGATCTTTCATATGGCCAAATCGATCATAGTGTTGGCATTTCACAATCTATTGTTGTGGAAGAGGTGCAGAATCTGGAATAGCTGGAGGTGAATTTTCATGAAGGAATCCAACACTCTGAAAATGAATGGGCTTTGAGTAGTCTGGAATGTGAAAGGACATGACCTTGTCATATCCAAGACTAGTTTTGTGCTTGTTGTGGACAAACTCTTCCCAAGGTTTTATGACCAACTTGGGAAGTGCAGGCTGAATTTCTTCTTTTGCATGCAAATCTATTATTGCATTAGGCACTGAATCTGAATCAATTGTTTTCTCATGGGAGTCTATTTCAATGTTCTGAACAGAAACAAGTTCAGAATGATGACTCCAATGCTATAATTCTTCTTGCTAGAATTGAGATTCTAGTGCAAAAACTTGATCTTTTCCTGTGCATTATGTAGGCAGGTCTGAATGTCACATAGAGTGTCTTTGTTGATGTTTACCTTCCCATCAATAGTGGAGAGTATTAGGGTGTTCAGTAGCTCTAATATATCATCAAATTTGGACATTGTGTTAACAAAACTAAACTCCTCTCAATGATTTCTTCTTTAAAGATTCAAAATTTTACACCATTATATATACAACCTTTATGGAATTCAATCTATACAACTAACATATAATAAAAAACAACCATGCTCATGGTCTTCACAAAAATTTCAGTAGAGATCCAACGATATATTCAGTATTCAATCAACCAAAGCACAAACCAAACACAAACGCATGACAACAATGACGAGTTCAATGTAGTAATGATCCAATTGCAGGAGCTCTACACCAGGTAAAGGATCACTCCACATGTTCAACACAAGTATCAAAACACATAAATGAAAGCACCGTAGGTTGATACTAGATGGAGGAATATTAATAGGAAGAGAACTCACTTTTGATCCTTACAACACTCGTGGGAAATTACCATTACAAAGTTGGACGAGGAAATAGGTTCTTTGCATTACCAACTAAGTCAAGAACACAATGAACGATGTCTTCTAGAGTACAGGTTCAAATGGTTACCATCGTTGTCACCGCCAGTGGCATTTTCCTCCTTGAATAAGTTAAAGGACCATAAATTTTCATCTTTGTTCACTATCATCATTTTCTGAGTCATCAACTTTCTTCTCATTTGCAAGAAGTCCGTCGATGGATTTTTGATACCTTCAGGGTTCAGGAACAACCTTCTTTTGACAAAAAGCAATTTTTGGCATTTATTAAGCGATACATTAAAAATCTTGCCACCAAATTGTTAGAATAACACTAGGTCGAATTTAAGAAAAACGTGGAAGCAATTGCTAAATTGCTGGTTTCTAAGTTGAACGACCTCCAATTTTTTTTCAAAGAGAGCATGCATGATGATGCTCTATGGTTTTTTCATACTACAAGGAAGGGGCTACTGATCTAACATTTTTGTACTTTGCTGATGGCTTGAAGGAGGTCAAGTGTTAAACACAGCTTCTACCCTTCTTGATTTAGTCATTGATATGATATTATTAACTCTATTGGGGACAAAAAGCACTTTTGAACTGTCAAACCTAGCATGTTGGAGCATATGAAGAGGGGAGTTGAATGGTTTAGGAGGAACTTTACAGAGCCTCAGGATTCAATGGGAGCCTCAATGTTTGATAGAAAGTGATTGATTCTTGAGCGATCAAGCATGTACATTCGATTCTCCAATTAGAGATCCAAGAAACATTTGGAGAGATAGTGCACAGATCAATTGACGGGAATAACAACATTCTCTGGCTTCTAGGCTTCGATCGGAGGAACCTTAGGCATGGTCACAGTCAAAACCCCGTCCTCACAGAGTGTAGAAATCATATCCAAATTAGCATCTGAGGGAAGCATGGCTTTTCTAATATACTTGGCGGGCTTTCTCTCCATGCAAATGTATTTGGTATCCTTGTCATTTGCCTCACACGTTCACTTCCCCCTGATGGTAAACACATTCTCATCCTTGATTTAAACCTAGATGTCGATGTATGGGGCATTATACTTGTAGGAAATCGGTTGGTATGGGTGGCAACATACTAGTCAAAGGAACATTCAAAGAACAGCGTTCAAAACCAGAGTAGGTATCGATGCAGAGCCGATGGTATGTTGTGTGGAGTATGGAGGCATCATGGAGGGAGTTACAAGAGTATGAATGCTACCTTAGAAATCCTCTTGACAAGATGCATAGTGGACAAAATTTGAGGGCACAATCTGAGCTCATGCAACAGTAGATGTTACATAGATGGTGCTAGCAAGAGTGTAGCTTAACCAAGAAACTGGTATGTAGAGAAATGAAAATGGTCAAATGCATAAATCTTTCATCCTTTTGATGTATTTTCTAGGAAAGACCATACCAGCGCGTTATTCAAGGAAGCTCAGACAAGCTTGGCAAGGAATGACAAGATGTCAGAGAATATGGTGTTATCTCAGGTCGCAGAAGGTCACATAATGGTAGATGTGAGACATGCACAAAGAGTTGAGTAATTTTTCATCTTTTTTTAAGGAAACACCAGGCCAACAGAAGACTGAAAGACTGACACTGAAGAAAGATCGTTAGGATTCTAAAGAGAATTTCTTGGAAGCTGGAAACAACATTAATCTCTACGCCTTAATTGCTGCCCAAATGCAGAAAGAAACGCAGATTATACAACATTACAATAAAAAATACCCTTCCAAACTATCCATCTCAAAATCAGAAAATAGGTATCCACCGTCCAATCCTACGTTGTCAAATGAATACAAATAGCTAGAGACACAGGGATGCATAGGTTTACACAGGTCACACAAAAATAGGTGGTTCACAAAAGATTGAGCAGATTATGAATGTACTTGCTCTAATACCATGTTAAACACACACATGGCAGCAATAGAATATGAATGATAAACATGAGAGTACATTTATTATTAACAAATGATATACATTTATAGTACATGGTGTGACCCTTGGATTCATATTCCAAGTGCTCTCTTGGACTCCTTTTGGCTGTTCAGCTTCCACACCAACCCTTAGAGGATTAGATGTCCAACAAAGTTTCCCTGTTTATGTACTCCTTTGGGTTCGAATTTGGATGAGGTAGGGAGTTAAGGAACATCAATCCCTTTATCTAAATTCTAAGTTTGGGAGGGCATTCATTATCACCATTTATGGCATAACTTATTTCATTCACCTATAAAATGACCACTCATCTAAGTGACCAGGGGCTAGAAATCATTTAATTATAGGGAGATGTTGTTACTATGAGACTTGAGTTTATTTCAAGTATTGTAATGATGTCAAAACTGTCTTTCTTTTTATGAGGAGAGGATGGGATTGAACTGGAGGAGTGATGTTGAATCAAGCAAATTGGGTTGTAACTCTTCCTTTTACTATTAAAGTGTTCAAAGCTTTTTCCATATGCTTGTGTTATTCATTGATGCTTTCATACGTGTACTATGTACTTGATTCCACACTATGTTTAATCAATATAGCATTATCATATGCTTTGATCGGTTTTGTCTTCTATCTGTGTGCAAGTACTCTTCAAGAGGATTAAGTACAAAAAGGAGAGACAGAATTGGTCAAGGGAGATAAGGAGTGAGAGAAAGCTACATGTAGGCTTCTTTACCTCTTATTTAATCTATTGGTCATAGAAAAAGTAGAGAATGCTTTGCATTGTTGTTCTAGACTTAGCTACTAGTCTAGGGGTTTAAGCATTTATCCGTAGACACTAAAACTTCCCAAAACACTCTCTCCTCACGCTTTAACTACCAAAGACTAGTGTTTTTTCATCTAAGACTAATATTCTTCTATCAAAAGCTAAATATCTCAGAATTTTACAGTTGGTTCCATCTCTCCACCACTTTCACTATGTGTTGTATTATGTGTAACCGAAAAGGGTAAGAGGAAGTGGTTTATATGGGGAGAGGAGGATAAGAATGAGATCCACTCAAGGGGGAAGAAGGTCTTATCTCCTTGGGAAGGTCCACGTTTAAGGAGGAAAGACCTTATATGGAGTTCTCAACCCTTATCCAACCAAACAAACATCCATCACATGGCCATTAGAAGTTTCTAGATGTGAAACTTCGTTTCCTTTTATAAAAACTTTCCAAAAGTAGACCACTGCAGGTATTGGGCTAATAGTAGTGCCGATTGACGTGGGTCACAACGTAAAATTCACATCATAGGCATGGGTGAGACACTGGGAAAGAGTGTTGATCTCAAAAATTGGGTTTTAAGAGGGATTCTCTAGAAATGTTCTCAAGGGAGTGGGGATTACTTTCTTCAAACTTCAAGAGATGTAAGAGCATAGGTTTCATGCTGAAAGTATAGCACATTAGTCACTACTAGGGTTCTCCAGGATCAAGAACAGTGAGTGACAAGAGAGTGACAAATTACCGTGTAACAAATGCCCCTTAAAGCATGAAGTCAGAGCTGAGAGTGATGGCTAAAATGCCTTAAGACAGAGCGAGGACTTGGAATAATAGGATTAGAAGACCTGCAAATCAAACATACATGTAAATATCTGAAATCTGATAGTCATCCCTGATAAACATGAGAGGCATACATGAATCCATGGTATAGGCACAACTATCCATCAAGAAAATGATGATGTGCATGGATCCTTGGCATGGACACAGCCACCCGACTGAAGGGATCATATGAAATAGATCCATGGCATGGGCAGAGCCATTCGCATAGAGAGGATAAAAATGAAAATACCCATGGTATGGTCACAGCCATTCGATTGAGCAGGATCAAAATGATACCCACCGCATGGTCACGGCCATCCGTATAAATAATCATGTATATATCATGAATGACTCATCACTCCTCGCAACTTGGACTTTTGTGATCTAAGCCTAGGGTCTTGCGCTCCAACACGACCCGATCAAAGTAAAAATTATAACATGTGAATAGATGTTCTAAAGTTAAACATGATAGAAAATCACTTGATTTCCAGCCAATGATGTGAACCGTTAACAAGCATGAGAGGAACCGCCCATAATGTTAATGGCTCTCAAGGCACTATCAGTATAATTCATGAAGTTCGAATAAGGAACTAAAGTCGAACACCTACGAAATGACTCAATCAAGGAACAATGATGAGAACCTGTCGTTGAGTGCAAAAAACTTTCCATTGAGGCATGCAAGCTCTAAGTTACTGTTGACGATGTTGGACAAGGCAACATTTCAAGGCGATCTCCCCGGTAAGAAGTCCTAATTAGACCTCAAAATGTTTGGTGTAGGAGTCCCAACAGTGGGTCATAAGGTAATGCCTTGACCATGATCTCGCATAGAGGCAAGTAAGATAACTTTGTCAGTAGCAAGGGTTTGACTGATGCAGTGAGTCAAGGAATGAGTATGAGAGGCTCCAACACTTCAAAGGGAGAGGAAGGTGAAGGTTAGTTCCAACTTGAAAGGGATCAATCCCAACTCGGTTAGGAACACACAACACAAAGGACATGCACAGCTTCTGACAGAGCAATTGACACGGATGCGGCAGTCCAACATACAAGGTAAGATAACCTGAACAACACTCATGGATTAGTCTGAGACGAGTGTGACAATTGATATAACAAGGTTGAGAGAAAGGTCTTTCTTGTGTCCGACAGATCAGTCGACACAGATGGTGATAGCATTAACAACACATGCAACACATTAACAACAACATTCATATAATTACATGTGAATTAGTTCATACACAAGTACATAAGTTAAATAAGATATATCATTAAAGTAATCAGAGTAGTCAAACTACAATAACAACATATGCATGAAAATGTGTTGGCTTTATTATATAAGGAAGTGTAAGTGAAAATCATACAATACACCATGTAAACCTACTAGCTCTATCAGTAGAACATTATAACCACATCCATCTGCTCCTCGAAAGAGATGTACTAGCTCCGTCCAATGGAGAAGCCAATGCGTGTTACAATATTGTCCAAGTCTTCTTCAAGATAGTCTTAGTAGAATCTTGGCTAACCAAAATCCTGTACAATGAGTTATGAGGGACTATTTATAGCAAAGGGTGGGGTGACCCTTGAAATTCTCCTTTGTGACAATTCACCTATCCTCATGACTCTTCACCTACTCTATGACTGCTACATCCAACTATTGACACTCGATTTACACTTGAAATGATTCAACATTACAATGCACATGTACTCATGTGAGACAACATGGCTTGAACAAGCCTTTGCAGGACATCATTGACACTTGGTCCATTGTGGTGAGACCAAATCTTTGACATGCTTGTGATGGTGAAGTTGGTGAGCTGATGCCAAGCTTAGTCGTCCATCCCAGTTGGACTTGTTTCTTGTCTTCGAATTGGTGAGTGTGTTGAATGGGTTGGATTGCATGCATGTGCTCAATGACATGCATGCTACTAGATCCTTTGCATGCAATCAACAACACTGATCACCATGTTTTCTCTGTGTCCACTATTGGGATGGATCCTTAACTCGTACTGGCACGGTTTCATCTGTTAATTCATGTCGCGACCACTATTGATCATGTTCCTGCTACAACTCATTGGTCTGTCTGTGCAGCTTCATGTTCATCCTGAGTTACTGCTTCGACACATGCAACTCCTTCTTTGTTCCATCTTCTGCCTTCATGCAATCTTCATGTCGTGCCGTCACTTCAGAGTCCAAGTCTCAAAAGTTGCTTTTATTATCAGTGGATCTACTTGATCTTACAACTTTGCTTCGCCTCTATGTTGTCAACAACCTTCCTCTTGCATCTGATGTGTTTGCTGCATTCGCTGTGTTTGCTACATTCGATATGATTCCTTCAACTGTTTTTCATGATGCTACTCGTTGTGATGTTGTTGCTTGATGTCCTTGTCCATGAACAACTTGATGTCTTCGTCAGTAGGTAAGCCCATGGACACTTGATCGACTGTATCCCCAAGCATGCTCTGAACGGTTTCTTTGTCTCTTCTCTCTTGTAAACCATTGTACCTATATTGCTAAGAGGTAGATGAACACCTGAGATACCTAGAGACATGGAAACACTCATAGCAAGCAATCTGTCAGTCAAAAACCAAAATGAACATGAGAACTAACTTGCAACATACTTGGGTGAATGATCATGAAGGTTGCGCAATGTCATCTTGGAGGTCGAGAGACTGACAGCCAAGACTGGAAAAGGCACAACCCAGGCTACTGGGAGACTAAGTAACCACTGGAACTGAAAAATGCGTAATCTAGTTGGGTAGCTGGCTATTGGGATTGCACAGTGAGTAACCCCAGCTAGGAAGGACTATTTGCCCAGGGGCAGATTGCGCAAATATTTGGGCCAAGCAACTACTTACCTCCAAAAATGTGCAATTCAGTCTAGGACACCAGTGCTAGGCCAAAATGTGCAAATCTAGAGAGGAAGGTGAGCCTTCATTCTCCAGATTGTGTAATGCACCCTTGGTGAAGGCAGAGATCAGGCCAAGGTTGGCGCGACTAGCCGACAGGAAACTAAAAGTAGGCAAGTCAATGAAATGATTGACGACATTAAGTGATAGAATAAGTGATAAAAAGTTCATGCAAAACATGAATGGAAGATTGAGCAAATAGATCAACATGCATGTGGGTAACGTTGTTCACTGGTGGAGCGAACATCCATGAAAAATAGTTACATGCATGCAACAACAGTGAGATAGCAATGAAAATTGAAACAAATATAGGACAAGCTAGAATATATGTAAATGACAGTAGGTGTTCAAAGAAATCAAGAAAACAATACTCATACAAGCGAAAACCCCAAAAGTAATAGAAATGCAGCATAAGGCATGGGAAGCAAGCTTGTCCCAAAACAGATGACTTGAATGTGCCCACTGCTCCTAGATGTGATGTGGGATGTCAAAGCTACAAGGTTGGTGTGAGGAATGAGATATGCAATGTCCAGTCGATGAGTTTCGATAGTATCAAGGTTATGACGCACATGCCACAAATCTAGGGGAAGTAACACTTGGAGGGAGTTTTTGGAATTACTCTTTCCATGTAACCTCCAACTACTAAACATAGATCCCTAAAACAAGGGATGCCTTTGCATGTTGCCTAGAGAGAGGCATCCTATGCATGCAAGTCTATTTTTCTTAGTCCCGAAGGGAACCAGTAAACTCAGTTGCACATGAAAGAGACTGCTTGACTGTTGGAGAAAAATGTACATTCCTCACTGTAAGCTAGGCTGACTACCCAAGGGGATTGCACGATTTCTGGGTCTAGTAGTTAACTGCTACCCATGGATTTAGACATCTATGGTTTATACATTCTGAGTTAGTTACCATAGAACCCACAGTAATAATTAATAATTAAAGTAATAATACTAATTAATAGTAATAATTATAATATAATAACTAATAAATTATAGTAATAAATATTATAAAAATATTATAAATATTCACTGTTAATCCTTATTAATTAACAGTGATAATTAATAGTAATAATATTCTTATTATTAATAATAATAATAATATAATTTTTAGTATAAATTAAGAATTATACTGTTGCCCATATTTGCACAAATCCTGGGCTGAACTACCTGTTGATAGGAAAAATTGCGCAATTACTACTAGTAGGGCAGATATGATTACGCAATCTTGAAGCCCAGTAGTAGAATATTAGAAGGAATTGTGCAATTCCTGGAGGGAAGGGCTGGTTTCCCTTGAAGAATGTAAAACTTTCACTCGGAAGCTAGTAAGCCTGTAGTTGGACCAAGTCCAGATGAGCAACCTATGAAGGAAATGGATCACTTGTGTTTGACACAATGCCTTTATGTAAGGAAAGTACGGAAGCTTGAGTACTTGATGAAGCAAGACAAAGTGCTGTGTAAGGTTGGTAGGGAGGATCCAAAATAGGCTACGACAAAATTTTAGAGGGTGGTTGTAGCCGCTACAACACTTGACGACACACTGGTGGAACTCTAGCTCTCTGCATAGACCTTGTTCATGAAAAGAAGTCTAACCCCTCATGAAGTATTGTTCAGCTCTTAGCTCATCTTGGTTTCACACTAACTTGATTATAAGATGTATTCTTTTCAAGACTCTTGGTCGATTGATACACATTCCAAGCCAAGGCAACACAATTGTTTCGATTGGGGGGTATATAGGTACACAAGCAGTATAGTCGCCATAGTCTATGTTTCATCTCTGGTGTTGCTCCACTGCCAGCAGGCCTAGACAATACCCCGGTGGAGTCACATAGGAACACAAGCATGGCTCCACTGTTAGCGAGATTGGTCAGTACCCCGCTGGAGTTACTTGCATCACCTCCCTATGCAAGAAGTCTTTCTCTTCTTTTTCCTTATTTTTTTTCATTTTGATTTTTTTTTTACTTTTCATTTTTTCATTTTCAGTGTGCAGAGCACTAATTCATTTCAGAGGTGGAAGAGGGATCCCAACTTATTGATAGTAGAGGAGGTTTTTCCAACAGAGAAGAAGTTTATTATATCTCTAACATGCATGTTAAGATTTTCCCACTTACCTTACTCTACTTGACTGAGCTGCTAAGGGTTAACCCAAAAACAATCGACTAGAGCATGTGACACTAGTTGGCACGCAAGAGTTGTGTTCTCACCAAGCTCCACTTCGAAAAATACATATTTTCACCAAGCATTGATAGTTGTACAAGCCCTCTTGTACTTTACCCAACTTGTTTCATGAGCCACATGGTTTCATGCAAACTAGTCTATGAAGGAAACAAGTGAACGAGCTAACAATCAACAAAGTAAAGCAAAAGCAGAAGCGAAAGTGAAAGCAAAGCAAGTAAGAAAGAAAGCAAGCAAACAAACAAGCAAACAAAGCATATAAGAAAACAAGCATGCAAGAAAACAACTGAAAGCAAACACTACTCCTACTCCTAAACTAATGGTGAAAGGGCCTCATCACGTGGAGTGATACTTCCAATGCAGCCACTGGCACATTGGTAGACCCATGTGGGTGAAGGCTTGGTACGCGACTAACCCAGTTGTGTGGACCAGCATACAAGAAAGATGTAACAGTGAAGACAGCCACACTTTGTGTTTCAAGGTGCCCACGGGACATAAGTAAGTGCATGTACATGATGGATAGTCCGTAGAATTATCATGGTGCTTTATGACACTACATGAAACTTTGAAGCACAAGCACACTCTTGCTTGTGACATGCAAGCAAATGAAAGAAACATAGATAAGTTGCGCTGTGCATGAGTGCTTGTAATATAAGACTCCTCCAATGCATGAGCAATGGGATCAAGCCATTCGAGTGGAGGAAGTGTGATCTGAGTGTTAGATTTATCTCAAGTGCATACATATGAGTGATGAAGAGCCTCGAGTATTTGAACAATTCCCTGATTGGAAGCGAAACCAACCTCAGGCCTCAGGACAGCAAGGGCCTGACATAACCATCAGCTCGGTTTGAAGTGCCTCGATGATCTATGGGGTTTTCACTTTGTCGATAGATGGATCTTTGTAGACCAGTGACTTAGACGAATTAACAATGAGTGAATCAACATCATGATTGGATGATGAGGTGAGGAGATTACGCCAACCAATATCAGAAAATTCAAGATGTTGGCCGTCATCCTCATGATTTGACGAATCACATAGAGGGGTTGATGAGAAGGAAGGATGTTCACCCTCTGCATTTCCTAAAAGAGAATATGAAAGATTAAGTGGATTTTCAATGAATAATTGTTCCTCTCCGTTGTTGGATGATGGGCTAATGTACGGTGTGTCCTGCGAAAGATCAACAATGGGTGCATTTTTAGATGAAGATGCACATGAAAAATCATGGATGGCAAGTTCACCAACGATGTTAGGAAAAAAATGGAGGAGGGTTGGATGGAAGGGAGTCATCCTTCGCCAAGTGTTGATGCTCAAGTTCCCATTCGTACTCTTCATGAATGACAGTGCATGTTGGTTGTGCAACACCAACTCTGTCAGTGGATTGTTCCTCATTCACAACAAGTGTAGAGTCCGGATTGGATTAACACAAGACAACATCATTTGGAGGAACACTTGGGTGCGAAGACGGAGGTCGAAAAAAGGAATGCATATGAGAAATTGAAGGACTCATAACCAAATCTGCGTGAAAATTATGTGGAGTGATGTTGGGAGGGTGTGAAGGTTGAAGAGGAGTGTGAACATGATCCTCAACATCACAGGGAGATGGTGGAACTGTTGAATGAGAGGGAGGCAGACAGTCCATTGAGACAATGTCTGCTCCCACATGAGATTGTGCAGCTCCATGAATGAAGAATGTTGAGCAAGGTTTGACATCAAGCTTCCTCTTGTGATGGGTATATCTCTTAAGACAATACTCGAATCGGTCCCAGAGGTAAGTGAACTTCATCTAGCTCTTCGGAGCTTGAAACTGTAAGTCACGGAAGCACTACCAAAAATCAATATCAAATTCATGCGAAGATTTCTGTTGTTGTAATAGTTTCCATTCAATATGGTTTGGATCAAAATGATAGAACATGTCTTCAATAAGATTACAAAAGTGCTAAAATGAGTGTATGGTGTCGGCCGGTAGGCTAAGCACCCAATGAAATGGAGCTTCACAAAGTGTGAATGCAAGTAGCAAACCGAATTGTTCATCAGTAAACTCATCTTCCTCATGGATCATGGAAAGAAAGTTTTGTAAATACTCAGGCAAGGGCACTTCACCTTCACCATCATACGTGTGAGTAGACAAGAGATCAAAAAGCTTCACCAGGATGGAGACATCTTCGTGATTCAAAAAACACCTCAGGGGAAGAAAAATGCAAGACTCCATTGAAAGATATGCAAAGGTTCAAAATTGGATGAGAGGACATTACTTGTCATCAGAGCCTCCTTCTAGTGCCAGAAATGTTGATGGCGTTGGACCTACCAACATGTTAAGGGGATCTCCCTAGTAAGAAGTCCCAATTAGACCTCAAACCTTTTGGTGTAGGAGTCCCAACACTGTGTCATAAGGTAACGACTTGAGCACGATGTTGCACAGAGGCAAGTAAGATAACTCTATAAGTAGCAAGGGTGTGGCTAATGCAGTGGGTCAAGGAATGAGTATGAGAGGTTCCAACACTTCAAAGGGAGAGGAAGGTGAAGGTGAGTTCAAGTCTAAAAGTGATCAGTCCCAACTCAGCTAGGAACACATAACACAAAGGACATGCATAGTTTTCGGTAGAGTAGTCGACACGGATGCGGTAGTCCAACATACAAGGTAAGATAACCTTAACAACACTCACGGATCAGTCCGAGATGAGTGTGACGATTGATATAACAAGGTTGAGAGAAAGGTCTGTGTGGTGTCTGGAAGAGTAGTCAACATAGACAGTGACACCATTAACAACATATGCAACACATTAACAACAAGATTCATATAGTTGCATGTGAATCAGTTCATACACAAGTACGTAAGTTAAATAACATATATAGTTAAAGAAATTGGAGCAATCCAACTACAATAACAACATATGCATGAAAATGTGTTGGCTTTATTATATAAAGAAGTGTAAGTCACAATCATACAATACACCATATAAACCTGCTAGCCATATCAGTAGAAAATTACAGCTACATATGCCTACTCATCCAAAGAAATGTACTAACTTTGTGCAGTGGAGAATCCAAGGCGCGTTACAATACTGTCCAAGTCTTCTTCAAGATAGTCTTGTAGAAGCTTGGCTTACCAAAATCCTATACAATGAGTTATGAGGGACTATTTATCGAAAAGGGTGGGGTGACCCTTGACATTCCCCTTTGTGACATTCCAACTACCCTCATGACTCTTCACCTACTCTATGACTATTACATCCAACTATTGACACTTGACTTACACTTGACATGACTCAACATTACAATGCACATGTACTCATGTGAGACAACATGGGTTGAGCAAGCCTTTGCAAGACATCACTACCACTTGGTCTATTGTGGTGAGACCAACTCTTTGACATGCTTGTGATGGTGAAGTCAGTGAGCTGATGCCAAGCTTGTTCATCTGTGAGGGTGTGCATGCACTTCATGGTGACATCTTGTTGAAGCGAACTCTTATCTTTGTTGCGACTGGTGCATTGGTTCAGCCTCTTCATCCAACTCGTCTGCTAACATGCTCATGGTCTTCTTGGGTATGGTTGAAATAGCAACACACTGATGCATGGCGTCTGTGCTGATCTTCAAGTGTGTGTTGGTGGTCATGTGCATCAACTTGCCGAAGTGCATGTTTAGCCCCAGTTGGACTTGTTTCTTTTCTTCGACTTGGTGAGTGTGTTGAATGGGTTGGATTGCATGTGTGCACTCAAAGACATGTATGTTGTTGGATGCTTTGCATGTGATCAACAAAACTGCTCACCATGTTTCTCTATGTCCGCTGCTGGGATGGATCCTTAACTTATACTGGTGCAGTTTCATCTGTGAATGCATGTGGCGCCAACAGTTGTTCATGTTCCTACTGTAACTCATTGGTCTGTCCATGTAGTTTCATGTTCTTCCTAAGTTGCTTCTTCGACACATGCAACTCCTTCTTTCTTCTATTTTCTGTCTTTGCGCGATCTTCATGTCACCCTGTCACTTCATAGTCTAAGTATCCAAAGTTTCTTTCATTATCAGTGGATCTACTTGATCTTGCAACTTTTCTCCACCTCTATGTTGTCAACAACCTTCCTCTTTCATCCGTTGTGTTTCCTACATTCACTTCATTCAATATGTTGCCTTCAGTTGTTGTTCATGATGTTGCTCATTGTGATGTTGCTTCTTGATGTCGTTGTCCATGAACAACTTGATGTCTTTGTGACTAGGTAAGCCCATGGACACTTGATCGACTGTATCCCCAAGCGTGCTTTAAACCATGTCTCCATCTCTACTCTCTTGGAAACCATTGTACCTATACTACTAAGAGGCATATGAACACCTGTGATACATGGAGAGATAGAAACACTCATAGCAAGCAATATGAGAGTCAAAAACCAAAATGAACATGAGAACTGACTTGCAACATACCTAGGTGAATGATCATGAAGGTTGCACAATTTCGGCTAGGAGGTTAGAAGACCGACTGCTAAGACTTCACAAGGGACATTCTACATAGCTGGGAGACTAAATAACCACTGGAACTAAAAAATGTGCAATCCAACTAAGCAATTGGCTGCTGGGATTGCACAATGAGCTATCCCAGCTAGGAAGGACTACTGGCCCAGGGGCAGATTTGCGCAAATTTTTGGGCCAAGCAGCTACTGACCTCCATAAATGTGCAATTCAGTCTAGGAGGCTAGTGCTGGGCTAGAATGTGCTAATCTAGAGAGGAAGGTGAGCCTTCCTTCTCTAGATTGCACAATGCAGCCTTGGTGAAGGTAGAGATCAGGCCAAGGATGGTCCGACTCATCGATGGGCAACTGAAAGCAAGTAAGTCGATGAACTGCATGCCGAAATTAAGTGATAGAAGAAGTGATAAATAGTGCATGCAAAACATGAATGGAAGATTGAGAAAACGAATCAACATGCATGTGGGTGAGGTTGTTCACCAGTTGGGTGAACATCCGTGAAAAACAGTTTCATGCATGCGACATCAGTGAGATAGCAACAAAAATTGAAACAGAGCTAGGACAAGCTTGAATATATGTAAACGACAGCAGGAATTCAAAGAAATACTCATAGAAGTGAAAACCCCAAAAGCAAAAAAAAATGCAGCACAAGGCATGGGAAGCGAGCTTATCCCAAAACAGTTGAGTTGAATGTGCTGACTGCTCCTAGATGTGATGTGGGATGTCATAGCTACAAGGTTGATGTGAGGAATGAGCTCTGTAGAGTCTGGTTTATGAGTTTCGATAACATCAAGGTTATGATGTGCATGCCACAAATCTAGGGGAAGCAACACTTGGAGGGAGGTTTCAAAATAATCCTTGCATGTAACCTCCAATTGCTAAACATAGATCCTTGAAACAATGGATACCTTTGCATGTTTCCTAGGGAGAAGCAGCCTATGCATGCAAGTCTATTTTTCTTAGTCCTAGAGGGAACCGATCAACTCAGCTGCACATGCAAGAGACTGCTTAACTGCTAGAGAAAAATGCGCATTCCTGACTGTAAGTTGGGCTGATTGCCCCAAGGGATTGCACAATTTTTGGGTGCAACAGCTGACTGCTACCGAGATTTGCACAAATCCTGGGCTGAACTACCTATTGATGGGAAAAAAATTGCAATTCCTGTTGGGAGGGAAGAGAGGATTATGCAATCCTAGAGCCCAACATCACACTGTCAGAAGGAATTATGCAATTCCTAGAGGGAAGGGCTAGCTTCCCTCCAGGAATGCGCAAATTTCACTAGGAAGCTACTCAACCTGTAGTTGGACCAAGTCTAGATGAGCAGCCTATGAAGGAAATGGATCACCTATGTTTGATAGGCTTCCTTTCTGCAAGGAAAGTACTAAAGCTTGAGTACTTGTTGAAGCAAGACAAAGTGTTGTATAAGGTTGGTTTGGAAGCTCCAAAATAAGCTAAGGAAAACTTTTGGAGGGTGGTTGTAGCCGCTACAACAAGTATTAGAAAGGACTTTCTAGATCAACTTCCCGGATAATGAGATGAAGTTGACAAGAAGTGATCTGTCGAAGGAAGGTCCTAATGAATGCTTCATCATCGACACAGAATGGGAAACACAATTGTTGGGCGTGAGATCCCCCAAGGGCAGTTTTGGGGCTTAGAGCCCAGATTTTGGTCCAATTTTGTAATTCCAATGTAAAGAATCTGCATTTTGTGGGTGCGGGGTGCATAATTGTTAAAGAGTCATAGGGTTGTCCGCCCTTATTTTGATAATGTAATGTCAGCTGTAGAAGATATACCCATGGTCCACGGACCATGGGATTGTATAAATAGAGCTAAGCTTTAAGTAGTTAGAATACACAATGTCAAAGTAATGAAGATATATGTGAGATAGCTCTAAAGTGTAAGCCTAAGTTTTTAGTCATAGCGTAGGTAGAGGCTGTGCAATTGAGTGTGCAGAGGCCTAGTAGTTTGCAGTTGAGTGCGTAGACCCCTACAACTGAGTGTGCAAGGCAAGTCGAGTCCGTAATCATCGGGAATCATTAATAAAAAGAAGTTTTCTATCATTCTGTGTATTTATTTCCTATTTATGCATCTGTTATATTGGGTACGAAATTTCACTTGTAATGCTTATATGATGCGCGAATGTGTATAATTGTATTGGTTAAGTAAACGCAAGTAAGAACACCTATTTACGAGAAGCTAACTAAGATCTGTTAATAAGATAAGTAATATACTTAGCATAGTTTGGGAGATATCACAATTTGCTACCCTAATAGCGTGAAAGGACTTCAGCTCCTGGTTAGGGCTGCATGAAAGCCAATTGTAACAGATCGTGAAGGTACTGAAGTGTAGAATAGAGTGCGAAGGGACCTACGCGGAGGCAGGTATAGTTGGAATAAACCGACATCAAAACCATCTCAAGGGTGCAAAAACTTGGTTCCAGTATCCCCCCATACTACTTTGGGTAAGACTTCATTCCGCGCTCTGCGGGCTAATGCCAAAAGGGCCAGTAGTGTAGATATTTGTTTGGCTAACTAACGCTGAACCTAGGTCAGGCCCCCATAAGCCAAAAAATCATGTCATTACCAGGACCAAAATCTACATGAGAGATGTGTGATGTTGTATCATTGGAATCCAACTAAGAAAGAAATCGAAGGACAGAAGAATTCACGAGTTCGTGGAACAAGAGAACAGAAACCCATGACTGTCAAAAGAACAGTGGCTAGACAACTACCTATATACGAAGATCCATGAAATATTTTTCATGTCCTTCCCTACTGAGCTATATGAGTGGATTATGAAGCTAGATGATATACAAGGAAGGTGGAAGCTTGACGGTCCTATTGTGTGGAGCCCATCACTAGTGCAAAGATTGGAAGCATCGGAGGATAAGATCATGCGCGCCGTCGATCATTGGCTTGATCACATTATAGGAGGATTTGTTACTGAGTTCACGGTCGACACCTCAGTTAGCTATAGCGAGGCAAAATGACACTTTCTCAGAGGACCATGAGGTAAGTACGTAAAATATTTGAATACTTGGATTAAAATTTTGTTGTGTGAAAAATGGGTTATGCAGCTAACTTGTTATTAGGGTCTAGCAAAGTAGAATAATTTACAGAAATGGAGGAAATAAGGGTCCAGAGCATAGCCCCTTTATTTTACCTCCGTAAGGAGACGAAGAAGGGATAGCGAAGGTCTCTTCATGAAGTGCTATTTAGTTGATAAGACAAGGATTTCCATGAATACTACCTCCACCCACACCACCTCCATATTCACCACTATCACCTTCAACTTCACCCGTACCAACTCCACCACCACTGCGATTCAGTATGGAAAACATAGTGAAGTTGCTTGTGTTCAAAGGTTTGGGAAATGAGGATCCGAACCAATTCTGGTTCATTGTAAGTTTTGTATGGGAAGTGCAAGGTGTTATAGATGACCATATAAAGAAAGTGATGGTGGTTAGCACCCCGCAGGATTGCGTGCTAACTTGGTATATTAAGTACTCCAACGATAACCCGAATGCGAGAGTAGCAGAAATCAAAGAAGAATTGAATAAGGAATTTAACAGGCCTAAATGTGAAGTGCAATCAATAATTGGATTCAAAGAAATCACAGTGATACCAGGAAAGATACCTTGGGAACTAGATTAGAGGCTGAAATGTACGATTCGCAAAGCCCACATGAACTTGATGGATGGAAAGCATCGCGAGTGGTTTGTAGCTTTGCTACTACCACACCTAAGGAGTGCACTATCGTAGTAGAAGTTAACAATTCAGGAAGAAGCCTTGGAGATTGCCATGAGACTACATGAGACCCTGATGCAAGATCCTAATCTAGGAGTTTAGCAGATCCATGCGCAGCTAAAGAATCTATGCCTTGAGATGTAAAGTCTGAAACAGGATAGGATGGTTCAACCAGAAGTTCGCAAAGAAGTATGGTGGGTGAAATGCAAGAGTCAGGGTCATGACAAAGACCATTGCCGATATTTACAAATTACCTTGCAAGAGGAGGAGCGATGCCTTTCAGGCCGGAAGTTCAAGCAGGACGAAGCACGATGCCGTTTTTTGGGTGCGCTATCTATCAAGTAGCTAGAAAACATGCCACGGACAATTGTCACTTGTTATGGAAGTATACACAAATTTCGCAATAGTTGTTCTACAACTTTTGTAGGTCGGTGAGACATGATGAGCGTACTTGTAGGAGTTATGAATTGATGATGGATAGAACCCCCACCTACAGGGTTCAAGCCGAAATGCGACCCTTTAAACAGAATGTAGGGTTGGCACGAATAGGATTTTAGGGGCGCAAACGAGGCCGATGCAGAGGAGGACCTGGTAGAGGTCATGGAAAGTTGATTTGCTACAATTGCAGAGGGCTAGGATACTATGCCCATGATTTCACTAATCCAACACATATGTCGTGCAAGTATTGCACACTGTTTGATCATGAGACAGAAGATTGTCCTATGCTGATAGCTAGGATACATGACAAAGGGGTGCTACCACCACCCCCAATTGAGAACCTATAGATGATGAGGTCTGAGCCGTGTGAGGAAGATTCGAAAATAAATATAGTGCTTCAAAGTGGAATCATGACGAGAGATGACAAAGGGAAACAACCAGAAGATAGTAATTGGGTTCACAAAGCCCTGGCGAAAGAGGCTTAGTTTGATTTGGAGCACGCTTGGGAAGCCTTCATGGAAGCTAAGAAAAGCTTCACTGAGGCCTCCACTTCAAGAAGCAAGGATGAACCAAAGACAAAGATGGGCCCCTCTATGTTGAAAAATTTCCTCAAAACTTGTATGAAGTTATTGCATGATAGTAAGGCTGTGAAAGGGTTACAGGAACTTATCAATAGATGTGCTGGGACTATGCCAGGTGAACTACACATAGTCCGTAAGATCAGAAAGCATAAGACAAGGACATGACATGAAATGAGACTCACCACGCAAATTGGAGAGTACGAAATGGATCAAGTCATCCTAGATTTGGGATCGGATGTGAATGTTGTACCGAAATAGACATGGGAGCAAATGAGGAGACCTGCACTACAATGGTCTCCAATTCAGCTAAGGATGGTGAATCAATAGAAAATAATACCCATGGGGCAGTTGTAGGGAGTAACTGTGGATATTGAAGGAGTGAGTGCATTGGCAGATTTTGAATTCATAGAAATTGTTGATGACAATAATCCCTACCCCACGCTGCTTGGAATTGACTGGCTACTAATATGAACAAGGTAATCAATCTGAAGAAGAGGAAGATTATCTTTGAGAAGAAAGCATTTCATGTAATTATACTCGTGGAGCCTTCTGAAGGATCACGCTATATGGAACTGGTCTGCGACTATGAATGTGATGATGATCTAGACTGTATCTATAATATAACAACGTGAGACCAAGACTGGGTGAATCCCACCACAAATGGGTGGATTACATGGGAGCACGAGAGCTCTTGCACTTCGGATTCCGATGAAGAAATAGAATGATGGAAGAATCTGTTACATGAAGTAACTACGCTAAATTGCAATATGATGACCAAGTTTCTGTGCTGCATGTCTTCAGAGGTAAGAAATATGCCTACTTACGATGGATTGAATGATGTCAATGTCTTCTTGGATGCGTTTGAAAGAGAGGTGCCAGAAAAACAATGCTTCCAAACCTTGGATTGGGCATTGTGCACTACGCCCGCAAGATGGTGGGGTACACACAAGGGGAGTTTTGATGATTGATGTGAATGTAGGAGAATGATGAGAGCATGCTTTGGAAAGCCTAAAAGGTGACTGACAGACAAGTACGATGGAAAAAATGATCTACACGTGCATCTGGCCAAGTGGATGCAAACTTATGGAGAAAAGCCACAACCTTAGTGGGTTCACCTATTATGTCATACCCTGGATGTTATTCCAATGAATTGGTATGTAGAAACAGAGCTTTGCCATGGGACAGGAGAATGGGATATCCTACGCGAAGGGTTCATGATGACATTTAGTTTTGAGTACAGGTTTGATGGTATTGAGGAAGTGCTATAAGAAGTGAAAGCAACCATCTTTAGAATCTCGCAAGATCCTTTAGACTTGACGCAGCCTGAATGGGCTACTCAACTGAGTTGTGCACTGGAATGTTATAACATAACTGATGAAGAAGAGGATGAAGATCAGTGGAAGATTAACATTCTAGAGATAGAAGGCCACCGTGAGGTTCAAGGACCGTAGATAGAGAACCCTGATATAACCACGCCAGTGAAAACTAGATAGGTGAACATTGGTATAGAGGCAGAGCCCAAATTCGCAAAAATTGGAGACTACTAGGACAACGCGACAGTGGATAAGGTCATTGAATTACTCTGCAAATATCAGGACTTATTCCCCACCAAGTTTACATATTTTAAAGGAATAACCAGAGATCTAAGAGTAATGAAGATCACATTAAAACTCGATGCGAAGCCAGTTAAGCAGAGGCCTTATCGCCTAAATCTGGAATACAAGGAGAAGGTCTGCTTAGAGCTAGACAAAATGCTAGCAGCAAGCATCATTGAGCTCATGGGAGAGTCTGATTGGGTAAGCCCAATGGTGGTGCAAGAGAAGAAGCAGAAGGATGAGTTAAGGATATGTGTGGATCTTAGGAAGCTGAATGATGCTTGTGTGCATGATCCTTTCCAAACTCCATTCACAAATGAAGTGTTGGACAATGTAGGTGTCTAGGAAGCATACTGCTTCACTGATGGGTTCTCTGGGTACCACCAAATAAAAATTGTGCCTGAGGATAAGAGAAAGACAACTTTCGCGACTGAATGGGGTTGCTTTCAATACACTGTAATGCCATTTGCACTGAAGAATGTGCCAACTATCGTTTTGCATGTGGTTGTTGCAGCATTCAAGGAATATATTCATAAGTTCCTGGAAGTTTATTTTGATGACTAACTGTATTTGGACTGGTTAAGTGCCATGTAGTGAGCTTGTGCTTGATGTTGGATACCTATCGAAGATACCAGATCATGCTCAACCTCAAGAAGTGTCCTTTTTTTTGTTCCTTTTGAGAACCTATTAGGGCATGTGGTTTTCAGACAAGGGCTGATGGTAGACCCTATGAAGATTGCAGTAATTCTGAACTTGGAAGTGCCACGGAGTGGGAAACAGCTGTGCGCTACCCTGGGACATATGGGATATTATAGGAAGTTTATCAAAGGCTAGCCCATATCACTACACCTATGGAAAAGTTATTGAAGAAGGATGTCTCGTTCTGATGGAATGAGGACTGCAAGAAAAGCTTGAATATATTGAAAGAAAATATGGTTACCACGCCGATTGCATTCTTCCCAGATTGGAAGAAAGAATTTCATGTCCATTTTGACACGTCGTGTATAGTGCTGGGGCCGTACTAACATAGGATGGTGGACAAGGCTTGGATCACCCTATGGTGTTCGCAAGTCATATATTATCCAAAGCAAAGAAGAAATATTCCACCACTGAGCACAAGGGGCTAGCTATGGTATATGCGCTTCAGAAGTATCGACACTACTTGAAAGGAGGCCACTTTAAGATGTATACAGATCACTCTGTGCTGAATTACCTGGTAAATTAGCCTATGTTGGGGGGGCACATCTATAGATGGCTTTTATTATTCCAAGAATATGATTTTGAAGTTGTTTTGAAGCCTAGATGATTGAATGCGGACCAGATCACTTGTCATGCATCGAGACAGGGGAGGAACCTACTAGTTTGGAGGAAGGATTACCCAACGTGTAGCTCTTTGTTGTGCGCACAGTGAATGAAAATTGTGAAGATATAATACACTTTCTAACAACTGTAATTGTGTCGAAAGGATACTCTATCCAGCAAAAGAAGGAATTAGTGGTGTACACGAAAAATTTCTCTATCATTGCTAGGCATATATACAAGATGGGGAATGATGAAATACTGCGAAGGTATGTACCTGAATTTGAACAAAGCAGAATCCTCATGGATGCTCATGGAGGCGCCACCGGAGGACATTATGCTAGAAGAGCAATTGCATAGAAGATTCTATGCACAGAGTTGTGGTGGCCAACCCTTCATCAGGATTCAAGAGCATATTGCAAGGTGTGCGACGTATGTCAAATAACAGGTAAGCCATCGTGGATGGACGAGATGCCTCTGAATACATAAATGATGTTGCAACCTTTTGCAAAGTGGGCAATAAATTTTATAGGACCGATTTAGCCCCAAGGAAAGACAGACGTGATGTACATTATCACTATGACAGAGTGCTTGACTCATTGGGCGGAAGCATAGCTGGTGAAGGATTACATGGGCGCAACTGCCACGAAGTTATACTTTGAAGATGTACTGATGTGATTTGGATGTCCAAAGATCTTCATGAGTGATCGCAGTACCCACTTCCTTAATGAGACGATCAGCGCACTGATGAAGGAATTTCAAGTGTACCATCAAAAAAGCACACCTTATGACCCACAGGCTAACGGGACAGTGGAGGTGTTAAAAAAAATGCTTGAAAACACGTTGACCAAGATATGCAATGCATAGTGAAGTGATTGGGACCTACGCATACTTGCAGCGTTATGGGCTTATCGAACAACATGCAAGAAGCTGACGGGATAGACACCTTTTAGGCTTGTCTATGGAGTGGAATATGTAATAACTATGGAATACATCGTGCCTAGTCTACGCATAATAATGCTCAAAGGTATGACGAATTGCGGATCCTTGGAGGAGAGGCTCGCGCAACTCGATGAGCTCAAAGAAGAATGATTTTTGGATGGATTTTACCAGCAGGTGAAAAACCAGTGTGAAAAGGCATGGAATGATCGACACATCAAGCTACGCACGTTCAAGGTAAATGATCTAGTTTTTTTGTATGATAGTAAGTTTGATAAATTCCTTGAAAAGTTCAGAATGCACTGGTTAGGGCCGTATATTATTAAGGAGATTATCGATGGAGGCGCAGTACAGCTGGTCAAATTAAATGAAGAACCCTTCCCAATAAAGGTGAATGGTAGTAAATTGAAGCCATACACTGGCGATCCAACGATGTGACTATATGAAAGTGGCACAATCTTAGTGCTCTAGGTAGCTGAAAAGAGGCACGAGACTATAAACTACTCTACCCAGGAATTGTGTGATCTCAGGACTACGCGCAATAGAGAAGTGTCACAGGGTCTGTGATAACATGAAGACAGTTGCGCTGGTGCACAGGTCTGCTAGAAATTTACCGTTAAAGTCACTATTCATGATTTGATGCTTGGTTTGAGGCCAAATGGAGCGGGTGGTAGGAATTTAAGGCAAACTTTATGGGCTAGATTCTTGAAAATCTACCACCAATCTAGCATTAATGGATCGAATGTGGGGAGAACGGTCGAATTCAAATTCAAAAGGCATTATAAATTACAAGTGGCTGTCCAACAAACAACACTTGGGAATTTGAGAACTGAGTTGTTGCACGCTCGAGTATTCATGAACCAAGACTTATTCGAGACTCTAAAAGTGAATTCGTTGTTTGAGAAAATACCCAAGACATTGAAAGAAATGTGGAGCAGTGCTATGTTAGTGCTCGAAGAAGACATGAACACAGGAGTAGTGACAATCAAGGAAGCCATGCAGGAAATTGCGAAATTGGAAGCCTGAGAGAGCGTCAGAACAATTGTTGAGGTCCCTAAATCACTGCGAACACCGAGACACAAGAAGGATAAACAGGCCATGATCTCGCTGTGTGTCTCGCCCTGAAATCCACTGAGGACCAAGCTCACATTGCACGAAAAGGGGAAGGCCATTAATTTGGAGGCCAATGAGGAGGAGGAATTTGAAGAAATCCTAGTGGAAAAGGAATATGTAGAGATGGAAGTTGAAACCCAGGGTGAAAACCCTATTACTTGGTTACCTAAATATCTTCCTCCACGAAAGATTAAAGCTAAGGTGCCAAAGGATATAGATGAGAGCAACAGCTCTCTGTAAACTCCACTGCTCCCAGACGATACTATTTTTTGAGGGAGCGCACTTGGGATGGTTTCCCGTGTTGAAATTTGAAGATTGGGACCTCGCAGACCACGTGAAGTTCTCGCATTTAGCAACTGCAAAGATAATGCACCAGAAGATAGATGTAATGACTAGAATGATTGAATTGGAGTCGTGCAAATGACTTGGAGGTGTAGAGAAAGCATGATTGCTAAACCTGCTCTAGGTGTCGCATTACCACCGTGCTCTAGTGACCATCTTTGTCATCAGGCAGCTGATTTGCTTGGTGCATGATGGGTGTTTATGGCTGGAGGAGCCCATCCCCATCACAAACCATCTAATTCACCCGGTTACATGGGTGCCCTACTCATTGGAGGATCCAACCAATATTTTAGAGGGAAAATGTGGCGAGTTGGCCCTCGCGAAGGTAATAGAAAAGAAGTTTAAGTTAGAGAAGAAGAATTGAGGGTATGCCATCTCCAGCTTCAACAACCCTGCAATCAAGGTCGCGACACAAATATTGGTAGGGAAGGTGATGCAGAAGTGCTGTGCAGATGAGGTGCCCGCGCCAGTGGTTACACTAGTGGCGCAATGCGCAGAAGGGGTCCAGTTCAACTAGGAAAACTATCTATGCATTGAGTGTTGGAAATAATACTGAGAGGGGGGTGAATCAGTATTATGTGGTTAATTATTTACTTTTTCAAGCCCAAAACATATACGCTACTTTAGTTAGATGAACCCACGTATATACGCAACTACAGATAAAGAAACCCGCGTATACTATGTAGAATTATAATTTACTTTATTCTACAGATGTTGATCATTAAGTTATGCACCAGAATCATATAAACAATTGCCAGGAACAATAAAACAGATCAGAAGACAACCACACATAAGAACACAAGATATAAGGTGGAAACCCAATGTGGGTGAAAACCACCTACTGCAATTCATCTCTATCTTCTTTTAATTAGAACTTCTTTTTACATGATTTTACAATGTACTGGTGCAACCTTTTACCAGTATGCAGGCTGCTACCTGCAGAGAGCTACAACCCTCTCTCATTTTCCAGCTTCTCCTGGAAGGGAGCTACAACCCCCTTAGTTCTTGTACTAGTCGAGATACTAGTACGCAAGCCGCTACAACCTTCTCTTTCTTCTAGGGACCACGTTTCATAAATTTTCAGACTGGATTCACAACTAACATCAACCAAACACGAAGAATTTATGCATCAACCAATCACCATTTCACCAGTCAAGACTGAATCAAAATAAACACTTCTCTGTCAATTGTACCCAGATCATAATAACTATAATCACACCTCAAATTCTAAACCTAGATCACTGGAATAATCAACAAAAGCAACTAGAACATAAATTATGAGATGTACACTACTTCAATATTCAGAAACTTGCATGCATACACTTTTGTATTAAGATCAACCTGCATATACGCACTTCCGACTTCCAGAAACTGCGTGTATACGCACCTGTGCTAGGATCAACTTGCGTATACATGCTTCTGACTTACAAAACCTGCGTGTATATGCACTTGTGCTAAGATCAACCTGCATATACACGCTTTTGACTTACAGAAACTGCGTGTATACGCTCCTTCACTTCACTGAACCTGCGTACAGATCTATAAAGATAATTTACCCCTTCAAATGATCAGATACTAGTTTACCCAGACTATCAGATTTATATATCAAGCAAGCACCACATAGAACAAATCAAAATCATACAAAGATACTATCATTCAAGCCTTAAGATTTTGACCCATCAAAAGAACTTATCCTTCTCCTTACGCTCAGGTTCCTTCTTCCTTCAGATCCAGATCTGCACCATAATCCAATCACTGTATTCCAGATCTAGCACTTTTTCAGTTATTCAATAATTCAGATCATCCCTTGCCAAATGATCTCCTTCCTCTTTTATAGCCTTAGGCCTTCCACAATACCACGGTCCAAAACCATAACAATTCAATACCATGGACCCAATACTTGGGATCAACACTTATGACGAGATACCATGGCCAAAAACCATAAGTTCAAATATGAAGGACTAAATACTGTTGGGTATACGACCAAAGTCCCATATTGACTAGAAGTGGGGAGGATCATGGGTATATAAGGATGGACAAATATCTCCATTGGTATGAGGCCTTTTGGGGTAAGTCCAAAAGCAAATCCATGAGGGCTTAGGCCCAAAGTGGACAATATCATATCATTGTGGAGATATGTGGTGTCCGGAATCCTTACAAGTGGTATCAGAGCCATGCCCTGAAGTTAGCCAAGTGGATGAATCCTCGGAATGTTGAACGAAGGTGGTGGGCCCCAGCAATATCACGATGGGATCCGTGGATGAGCTTGGTTAGACAGGCGGTGTGCTTCGGATTCTTCATGGACGTGTCCTGGTCCCAACACGGTGAAGAGGAGTTGACCTGGGATAGAGCAAGCTCTCGAGGCAGGTGGTGTTCCATGTAAGGCGTGTGCTTCCAACGCATTGGAGCGGAGAATCCTGGTTGGTAGAGAGTGGACGGATAGATAATCGTTTGAGGGGAGGGTCGATGGTCCTTTGTTCGAGGCGAGGATTGTTGGGTATACGACCAAAGTCCCACATTGACTAGAAGTGGGGAGGATCATGGGTATATAAGGATGGACAAATATCTCCATTGGTATGAGGCCTTTTGGGGTAAGTCCAAAAGCAAATCCATGAGGGCTTAGGCCCAAAGTGGACAATATCATACCATTGTGGAGATATGTGGTGTCCAGAGTCCTTATAGGATGTTATCCCTTTTCTTTGTTCTAAGATCATTTGAGTGGTTAGCTTTGAATCACATGCAGATTCATGATTACCCAAAGAATCATTCAATTCATGACAAGTTGAGATGGAGGGTTTCTGAGTTTTTATTCGCTATTAAATATTGAGGTTGAGGGGGGTAAATCGTGCTCTTGCATAATGTCTAAGGCCATGCAAAGTCTCGATCCAACCGGATCAAGGTTCTCTAAGGAATTTTGTTAGGTCCCTATAATACTAGTGATTACCCCATTACTACTGTAGCTGTATCCCTTATTAATATTGTTGTGCCCCTATTGTCCCCATATTGTTATTACTGTGCCCCATAGAATCCCTCTATTGTTATTTTTGTGCCTTTATATTATTATTGTTAGGTCGGCTTGGTTATATTGTGACCCCTTAGACTCCTATATATAGAAAGGAGGTTTTGTCATTTGTATCATCAAAGAATTTTTCATTTATGTAATGTAAAGGAGGTTACCCCCTCCAAGAGGCTGAATTCTAAGGGGTTCATCTATCTTCTATCTTTTTGTGAGCTGGTTTCATAACATTTGGTATCAGAGGTTTGGATTCTAGGGTTTTGCTGCTCCAAACAGGTCATCGTGGCATTTGCGCTATAAATTTTTTTTTCTGTGACGTTTTAGATGCTAAAAAAAAAAATAATTTGGGTTGAAATCGTTTTGAACCTCGGTTCCGAAATTCAAAGCTTTTCGCACTATGTTTGCGGAAATATGATATGAGGAAGTTGGCCTTTTTGTAGACTCCCGAATTACATTCCAAATAGGTGACTTGGGGAAAATAGTCATAACTTTTGTTTTGAGCATCAGATTGAAATTTTGTAAGAAGTTATAGAAAGAGGACGAATTTTAGTTTACTGTATACATTTTTCAGATCCTAATGTCAAAACAGTGACACGTGGCACTTCATACAAGTTCGCTCTTCTAAAAAGGTATATAATCAGGTCATCTTGGGAGATTGTGCATAAATATTTCTTGGAGAATCTAAATTCGATCAGACCGGTGGCATTGGAAAGAGGACACAGAGGGCTACTGCAGGTCCCAATTTCAAAACTGAAAGATCCGAAATTACAGAGATACATCAGATGAAATATCAAGCTCCTACAAAGTGAAAAAAGGTGTGTAGATTTTTTAACTTTTTGCATAAGCTTGGTTTAAAAAATTAGTTTGAAGAAATTCGAAGGGCATGGTGAAGAATTATTATCAGTAACTGATGCCCCGAGGAAAGAAAATGCAAACACCTAGTAAGCAACCTAAAATCTCTAACATGACTCATGAAAAAGAGGAAGAAATGCAACATGATATATCAAAATTACAAGACCAAGTGCAACAAATATCACTAGCATAAAAAGTAACAGAACCTAAGATGGATGGTTTAAAGAAAGATGTAGAAGCTAAGATGAATGATGTGGAAGCTAAGATAGACGATTTGAAGATAGATTTGAAGACAGATTTGAAAATAGATTTGAACACAGATTTGAAGACAGATTTGACAAAGTTTCATGGTGAAAGGGTAGTAAAGGAAACTCATGATGAGAACAAAATAAATGTTAATCATGATTTCATAGACTCTAACGTTGGATCGAAGAACCACCATATTTCAAAAATCGAAAATTTGATGGCAAGGATCCCGCAACATGGATACTATAGATGGAGAAATTTTTCGATCTCCATAATGTGTATAACACACAAAAGGTACGTATTGCAACTTTATATTTGGAACCAAATCAGTTTGTATGGTATCGATGGCTTTACTCTTGTAAATAAATTGTCACTTGGGTAATTTTTACGGAAGAAATGACAACACATTATGAGGATACAAAAAACAACACTTTTTTTAGCCAAACGATAAGTCTCAAACAAAAGTGTTCAATGATGGATCACATTCAGGACTTCCAAAAATTGAACATAAGGGTAAAAGATATTCCAGAGGGGCATAGGATTGATGTGTTCATAGGGACTTCAAAGGATAATATCCAACATGAGGTTCGCCTTTGGGAACCTCATTCATTGGAGAAGGCATTCAGGTTAGCAAGAAAAATGGAAAGCAAAATTATGGAAACCAGGAAGCCTGCCACTCACAACTATAAAGATAGAAGTATTGCTACCCCTAGCCTTCCACAAACTACAAGGTTGAAACCACAAAAATTGGAAGAAAAATAGCAAAAGGGCTTTGTTACAGTTGTGATAGAAAATAAACTAAAGATCATAAGTGTGCTGAGAAGAAATTATTCTACATAGATTGTGAAGAGGAGGAAGAAAAGGAACAAGAAATGTCAAAAGAAGAGGATATGCTCCAGGAACAAACCCTAGATAAAGAAGAAATGAATCTGACGATATCTTGTAATGCATTGGCTGGAATTACCACTCCTAAAACTATCAAGATAAAAGGAAATATCAAGAAGAAAAAGGTAATAGTGTTGATTGATTCAGGAAGTACCCATAATTTTATTCATTGTAAGATAGAAAAAGAATTGAATTGCTTCCTATATCTAGAACCAGAGTGTCAAGTGATGGTTGAAAGTGGAGGAACCATAAATTGCTCGAGAAAGTGCCATAATATCAAACTATCCATGGGAGAATATGTATTGAATAGCCCAATTCTTTCCATTCCAATGGGTGGTGTTGATGTTGTACTAAGATTCCAATGGCTACAATCCTTGGGTACAATAACTTTTAATTTTCAAGAACTTTTCATGAAATTTTGTGCGGAAGGAAAGGAAGTTGAATTAAGGGGTATTGCAAGGAAATCGGGAAAGATAATAAACTCTAATGATATGATAAAGCTTCTAAAGAAGGAACAACGAGGTGTAATTGCACAATTATATTCGCTAGAGGTTCCCACATCAAAATCATCTATTTCTCCAAATCTCCAAAAATTCTTGGACAATCATTCCAAGGTATTTGAGACTCCCAAAGATCTCCCACCTATTCGTGATCATGATCATGCTATTCATTTTATTCCAGAAAGTGTTCCTCCAAACATCAGGCCGTACAAATATCCCTATGCCCAAAAGAGTGAAATTGAATGTATGGTTGCATAAATGCTGGAGGCTGGTATAATTCAACCTAGTCAAAGTTCTTTCTCTACTCCAGTAGCATTGGTGCACAAGAAGGATGGATCATGGCGCATGTGTTCGGATTATAGGGAGCTCAACAAGCTCAGTATTAAAGATAAGTTTCCCATTCCCGTCATTGATGAATTATTGGATGAATTGCATGGATCAATTTACTTCACCAAGTTGGATCTTCGTTCAGGATATCATCAAATCAGAATGAATATTGAAGACATTCTGAAAACAACGTTTAGAACTCATGAGGGTCATTATGAATTTTTGGTCATGCCTTTTGTCCTTACCAATGCACCTTCTACATTACAAGGTTTGATGAATTCCATTTTCAAACCCTTCCTTAGAAAATTTGTGTTAGTATTTTTTGATGATATACTAATCTACAGAAAGTCTTGGAAGGATCAAGTTCAACATGTTGACAGGGTGCTCAAACTATTGGAGGAGAAACGATTATATGCAAAAAGCTCCAAATGTTTCTTTGGAGTACAAGAGGTGGAATATCTAGGTCATATTGTATCTCATGAAGGTGTTAAGGTAGACCCTAGAAAAATTAAAGCCATTAAGGAATGGAAATCCCCACATCCATAAGCATCTGCGAGGATTTCTCAAGTTGACAGGGTATTATTGTAAGTTTGTTAAGAATTATGGGATAATATCAGCACCTCTAACAACACTAAGAAAGATGCATTTTCATGGACTCTGAAAGCAACAAAGGCCTTTGAACATTTTAAAGAGGCAATGTGCCAAGCACCGGTCTTAGCTACATCGGACTTCACAAAAACCTTTATTGTGGAATGTGATGCTTCAGGAAATGGAATTGGTGTTGTTCTAATGCAAGATGAAAGACCCATTTCTTTTGAAAGTCATCCAATCAAGGGAAAGTTTTACACAAAGCTATTTATGAGAAGGAAATGTTGGCAATACTCCATGCACTTAAGAAATGGCGACCCTACCTAATGGGAAGACACTTCAAGGTAAAAACAGATCATGATAGTCTTAACTACTTTTTAGAAAAAAGATTATCCTTTGAAGAGAAACAAAAATGGGTCACAAAGATGTTGGGTTATCACTTTGAAATCATCTACGAAAAAGGGAAGCAAAATGTTGTGGCGGATGCACTCTCAAGAAAGGATGAGGATGTGGAAGCATTGTTGTGCACCATTTCTATTATCACCCCAGATTGGATAAACGAAGCAAGGGAGGAATGGAAGAATGACGATAAAGTGTGGGCACTCATTCGAAAGTTACAAGATCTCAGTACATCTGATACATTTAGATGAAAAAATGATTCATTATGGTACAAAGATCACTTATACCTCTGTAAGAATTCCCAACTCAAACAAAAGATTCTTATGGAATTGCACACTTCTTCCTTAGGGGGGCACTCAGGATTTTTAAAAACTTACCACAAGGTTAAGAAGGATTTTTTTTGGGATGGCCTTAAATCATATATTAAAAATTTTGTGGCGGAATGTTTGGTTGGCCAACAAAATAAAGTTGAAACAATTAAGTCCCTAGGTCTCTTACAACCTTTATCCATTCCAAGCCAACGTTGGGAGGAGGTTTCAATGGATTTTATCACAGGTTTACCCAAGTCTGAGGGAAAGAGTGTTATCATGGTGGTAGTTGACAGACTTACCAAGTATTCACACTTTTGTGCATTATCACATCCATTTAAAGCCAACATAGTTTCTATTGCATTTATGGAAACTATTCAAAAGCTGCATGGAAACCCAAAGATTATTGTAAGCGACAGAGATCCCATTTTCACTGGAAATTTTTGGACATAATTATTTTCATGTCTCAGTACTCAGTTAGCTCATATTTCATCTTATCATCCTCAATCTGATGGGAAAACTGAGATAGTAAACAAATGTTTGGAAGGATATCTTCGTTGCTTTATATCTGATAAACAGACACAAAA
>APFE031724739.1:39360-63034 GCA_000404065.3 Pinus taeda
TAGTCATTTGTATCATCCAAGAATTGTTCATTTGTGTAATGTAAAGGAGGTTTCCCCCTCAAAGAGGCTGAATTCTAAGGCATTGATCTATCTTTTCTATCGTTTTGTGAGCTGGTTTCCTAACATTAGATGCATTACATGTACTTTTAATTTCTCTAAGATTATATTGGGTTTAGATCTACTATGGTATAATAAAAAAACTATAAAGTCCAATGTTAACTTCATGTATCGTGGGCACCGATAATTCCTATCATAGTATGGAGCATGGGTTCTTACAGGATAAAATGGTATGAACTATTAGTTACAGAACCAACCAATAGTGGAATTAATTAAAAAAAATGGTCATGGGGTGACCATGTCCAAATTATTTCATTTTTGAAGTTATTGACTTGTTTGAACCCATGATTTGTGTCATTACCCCATGGGGAAGGCCTTTATACTTCCCAATAATCAGGATAATTGATTAAGTTCTAGCTCAACTATGGGAGCTAACTCTCAAGACAAGTTGCATATGAAATATGTGTGTTGAAAGCCATGAGATGAGGACATGTGGTTCCTACCTATTTATGTAGGTAAGCAACCTACATGCTGGAGGAGTGGGTTATTATGATCCTCAAGGATCTTGACCTTTATTGATTCCTAAATCAATGATAAGGATAATATTCATGGTGTAAGTGCCCATGGGATGGCAGTAGTAAAGGGATTAAAGGAAGAGGTAGTTGGTAGGCCTTAATTGGTGTCGAACATAAACCTTCAAGACTCATAATGAATCATGATAATTTAACTGTTGATATTGACAGTGGTGAAATGACCTTGTCGAATAAGGGGTCAACTCCTAATGTTTAATGTGAAGAGGAGGTGTTCACTGAGCCAAGACAATGGTGGAGAACAATTTGCAATACATATTTAACCCTTTGGATACATGTCATAGGACAAATATGGCATTATATGAATAGTGAAAGTTATAAAGATGTGCCTCAAGAAGAGAGGCACTTTCAGATTACAACAATATTAGTTATTTATTGATTTGAAGATAAACAATGTGGAAAGATTCTCAAGAAAAATTGTGTGGGGTTTAGACTGTTATGGTGGAGAGGTCCATTGGACCTAGATTTACATTGGATCATTGATATTACTAGTGGAAATCACCCCCACACTATAAAGCTTAAGTTATTTGATGGATTTTTCTAAGGAATTATTGCAAGTTTATAGTTATGCACCAATATAGAGGCCCTCAACAATGTTGCAAATATTAGAACTATGAAATGTAATTTATATCCATGGATAGGGTTTAACCCACCATATAAAGGATAAAGGTTTAATTCTATTAGGGCTAACATAGAATGAGAAACTTGTCTGATATAATTGGTGTAGGATTTATTCTTATGTGCCAAGGCATGAGTGTCCTTTAGACTTGGCGAAATTATGGTTTTTGGATGGATTTAACATGCATTTCAAGGATTATGGCCATAATAGAGAAGCTAATAACTTATCTTAAAGAAGTAAACCCTTAATCCAATTGTAGGTTTCTAGATGGTAGGTCCTTTTCGCCCAATAGAGCCTATAGATAAGCAACACAGGAAAAAAAATTGAAAGAGGAAAAGAAGGGGGATAAGGAAAAAAGAAAAAAAGAATGGAGAGTGGAATATTTTTGGCAATTTATGTAGAAGGAAAAGTAAACCATAGACCCCATTGTTAGTAATAGATAGGTTGGGCACTATACAAAGTACTTGAGGGGCTCAATAAAAGTAGGAATTTAAATGTGATACCCTGATGGCCATGGAAAGAATTTGGATGTGTGACAAAATGGTATCAAAGTGTAAATCAAAGGGGAAAATATACCCCATCTCCTCAATCTGGTTACAAAGGGGGTTGGGTATATTAAAAAATGGTATCAGAGAAAGGTTACAACAATGGGCAAGAAATTCAAACTCACGGTATAACATTGGAGTTATTATGGGTAGAACATGTGAATAGTTGTATGGATGAACTCATGGTTACATGAAAACTATTTAGAAAAATCCCTTACTGAGAATGGATTATTATTCTAATGGAAATAGCCATTGGAAAGTTAATTGAAAGGGGAATTAATACGAACTATTTTTTTTGAAAAATTATGGTACTTTTGATTGTTTGTAAAATGTGTTTCCAATTACTCACAAATTCTTAGTGGAGCAAATCCTTCAAGCTAGTTTTAACAAGGCAATTTGTTAATGTGGATGACCCCAAGATGTCTCATAATTGGTTAAGAAGTCCAAAAGCATATATGACCATACCATAGGTGTAAATGACCATGAAAGGTTGTATATTCTTGATATGGTGCTTGCATCATGATGTGGAGGCACAATTGGTTGAGTAGAAACATGGTGGTCTAAGGTAACTATTAATTGGTATGTTGAATGTTGTGGCCAAGAATGGCAGAAATATATGGAAATACAACATTATTCTTGATGAGTAGAGGTAATGAAGATAAGAGGTAAACATCAATTCTTGGTAATGGAATGACTAGATTGTTCCATGAATATGGATAACTAAGGTGGCCTGTAGATTTGACATTTTCAAGCAAGGAAAGATAAATTGGACAAAAGAGAGAAAAAGGATTTAGGTCTCCTCACTATAAATACTAGCTAATAAGTAGAGAGTCATACTCTTAAGTGCATATGTAAAGTGCATGATTTTAACTCTTGAGTTAAGGAAGGGGTATAAAGAGGAACAACTAAGACAAGGAGGATTATATATCCTATGTAATGGAACATTAATTGATAACAGAAGCATCATATAGTGAAGAAGGATACTCAAATTGAGAGTGTAACACTAAGTAATGCTTGGTAACAAGCCAATGAAATGTCATGAAAAAAGGAATTCCTTGCAGATAAGACTCTTGGATAAAGATCATGAGAAAAGGACAAGGAATAAGATTGTTGGTTCTTATCATAAATAATGCACATAGTGCATTTAATTACAACCAACATGTGTATATTTTCTTGGAAAATAAGGAGAACTATGCATGCTCTTGGAGTTGAGAACAATAACAATAAAGGAGGGTGGTATCAAGAATGCATTAAGGTATTAAATATAGAGATTGAATGCAATTTACATTGCATGGAAGAGTTGTGGTGATATTGGTTATTATAGTTGTTATTGAGTATAAAGAGAATATTTAACCATGGTGGGAAAATACCAACCTATAGAGAATGACATCTCCTCATATAAAGGAGAAACATAAGTTCTAAAGCCCCATGAGATAAGGAAAGGAAACCAAGTAATAAAGGTTGCAAAGTATGATGGGCATCATGATTGCACAAGGAGTAATTGGAATGCTTGGTATGGTAAAGAAAATCTAATAAGAGAAAATAAATAATGCACTTCAAATTGTACCAAGAGAAAAGAAAACACACACTTCAAATTATACAAAAAGAAAAGCAAGCATGCACTTCAGACATTTGATAGGTGGATCATCCTAGTGGATAAGATATGTGTATACCAAAAGAGTTATAATATATCAATCAATGAATTATTTGTAAAGGATTTGAGTAACTAATGAACTTGACCTTACCTAGGAAGTAGTTGGTGACTGAGGACTAGGTTATGCTTGGGTTTGGAGTACTTAAGGAAAGGCAAGCCAAGCTACTAAGAATCAAAGGGAATCTAAGAGCATCTCAAGAAAACATGAAGTCAAGGATGATTTCAACTCACAAAGGTGCTACTAGTGAGGAAATGAAGAATTATATTATGAGAGAGATTGGGACTTGAATTAGAGTTTTCAAGGGAAAGGGAAAATGAATTCTAGAGTTGGATGGAGTTAAGAGGAAAGAAAATAAGGAAAATGATACATAATTTTAGAGATAGTTAGGATAACATAATAGCAATGAATTTATGAGAAAAGAGGAAACGGCCAAAAGATGGCATATTAGCAATGCATGTATGATAAATGAGGAATGATGCCTAAATGATTTTTGTCAGTAGCGATAGATAATAAATATGGTTAGAAAAATAGATGAGAATAAGAGAGTTCTCTCACTTTTATTTCAATTTTTTCTTCTATAAAAGTTAAATTTTAATAAGAAGGTAACAAACATATTTTCATATTAATATTGAATTATTATCCAAGAAAAGGCATATTGGATGGTTCATAATTGAAAATAAATCTAAAAAAAATAGACCTGAAGTATGTCCTAAAACTATAGCTATTTGGGTAAGTGTTTGTCTTCCTCGGATGTAAGGAAATAGGTTAACGATCCAAGACCCAAAGACATATGGCAAGAGGAAAAGCCTACCCTTTATGGACTGCAAATGGGTAATTCTGGGTGCTGTGGTTTTCCTTGAATAATAATATTGAGTCAACCGATAGTGATGATTATGCCCATTACTATTATGACAACTAAATTATAATAAATTTCCCCATATTTAAAAAAACAAAAAAAACCCGGTTGCCATGTAAGGTAGAAAAATGTTGATAAAAACAAATATAATAAATATAGTTCTATCGAATGCGCAAATCTAATTTAAAGTTTCTTTTGGACACGATATTCTTAGGATGTTATGGAATAAAATCTTAGAGTCAGACTGCGCAAATATAGCTTTATGTGGCAAGTTTATTTGAAAGACACTTGTCATTTTAAAAATGTTGCGTAAAGCTGGGTGTAAGTCTTGGTTGACCGAATAAAATCTAAAAAGTAGATTGTCCAAAAAGAAAGGGAAACCCACTAAAAAGTTGAAATCGCTATGTGACGAAGATGACGTGTTATCAGAATTTTCAAGGAATATTTCATCTAAAGATGCAATCAGATCACAACTGGAAACATTGATAAATAATTCAATTATGTCTGCATTCAAGGTACCCGGCTTACCAACTTCAAATCAAGTATATGTGAGTAAACAAATTTAAAAATGAAATGTAGATAAAGGTGAATGATCTCTACTGTATTTCAAATATTTGTTAAATATATAAAAATAATTAAAAAACAAAATTAATAGCATTTTATTATTCGTTTATAGTTTATGTTTTATTAATTTATCTTTAATTTTTTTCGATATTGTCTCTATCAAATTTTGCAAAATTTTGTAAATTTTAATGAACATGAATATGAACATAGATATTAGTGTCTTTGTATGAACTTGATTACATATGAGGCTTTATATTAAGAATCATATACATAATTATTATTTTCTCTAAGTAATCAATCTATTATTATGATACAAAAAAGGATTTACAGTGAGGCTCGGTCTTAAAGGATCTGAGCATCATTCATCAGATAGTCATAATAATTATCTTTGACTGTTCCAACAGAGGCGAAACCAGTCCAAAAATAGCCTACACAAGGGTAACCAGTTTGATCATCGCATAACAGAAACAATTTAACCAAAACATAATCCTAACCTGAAGACATAAAAGACTGAACAGAAACTGAACCGTCAGCATGACATAATGTCCACCTGGCAAACTTGACACATGGCACTCAGTCGTCCGGGGCTGGTTCCTCCATAATCGGAAATGCCCACTTGTCCGAATCATCATCCTCATCCGAAGTGCCACGTCCATGTGCTGGATGGTCTCCCTCAATACTGCATGCTCCTACGCGCGGTCCTGATGTGTCACCTCCGCGACTACTAGAAGCCTGCATGTAACCAAGCCTTCCCTCCTCAACATGCTGACTGCCAACCACTGCTTTACCATGCAAGGTGGCTCAACCTTCATCAGCTTCCCGATCACCAGTGTTGCCCTGGCTCTTGCTGCTAGGTTCTGCTCTGTTTGCCTCCTCAGTGTGATCAGCCAGAGGAGCTAGCGGCTCAATTTCTTTCGTGAAGGTAATTGAGACGCCGACGGTGGCGACGATTACTGGGCGGTTCAGGGAGCTACCAAATCTAAACTGCGTGGTATGAGGAGCAGTGTGCAGAGGAAGGGGAGAGTTAGTAGTGCGGACCGTTGCATCTCCACGACCTGTGCCATGGAGCCAGGCTTTGCCCCTACCGCTTCGGGTGTCTAGGTAATGCCCCGCGAAACTAAGCGGGTTGGGATTATCGGTTGAGGAGGTAGGGGAAACCAAATCTAGGCTAGGCATTGCAGGTGAGCGAGAGCTTTCGCCTCTTGTGCCCCCTCTTCTACTTCGTATACAGTGGCGGACCATGATGGGGATGGAAACAGGGGAAGAAGCAACAGGGATTGTGGAGGAATTGACAAAGGAGTGGTGTGGGGAAATTACAGAGAAGTTGTGGACATGAGCAAGATTGCAGAGGCTGGTGTGGGAATGGTGAAATCCATTACCCAAATCGATGCAGCTTAACATCCAACATCGACTACCTGTGACGGTGTGCACATTAGGCTCTCCCACCTACGGAGGACAAACATAGTGAATCAGGGGGGGAGGAATAACAGAGAAATTCGCAGGCTCCATTGTTATGTGGGAATTGGTTATGCCTCGACCTGTGCATTCATTAAATGGCTCCTGCAAGGTGCCATGAATGCAACTCAGAGTGGCATGGGGGAAGTTGCAGGGGGCCATGTGGCCAACCCGTCCACCGCCTTGCCGTCTTGTCATGTTAATGCCTGGGATGAACACTAGCATCTGGGTAATCAGATACATAATTATAATGGTAAAGATGTTTTTCTATTTCATTATACCCTGCTTTATCTACTCGTTGGGTCAAAAAGATTCTTATTGTAAGGGCCCTCTTTATTTGGTCCTTGAATGATTTGTTCAATTAATTTTATCATTATAGACGAGAGAATTTGATGCTAGCTCCAAATCCATCAAGTCATTAACCAAGTGTTTCATTTTAAGCTTTGTACACTACTCCAATTTCTCAATAAAGATTCTTATTGTAAGGGCCCTCTTTATTTGGTCCTTGAATGATTTGTTCAATTTATTTTATCATTATAGACAAGAGAATTTGATGCTAGCTCCAAATCCATCAAGTCATTGGCTAAGTGTTTCATTTTAAGCTTTGTACACTACTCCAATTTCTCAATCCTCTTCAACGTCACACATCCATTTTCCCACAACTCCTCTAAAGATACCAACAACTCCAACTTATTGATACTCTTCAATATCAAATGTCCATCTTCCCGCAACTCATCCAAATATACCAATACCAACAAGTATTGATTTGTCTCGCAACTCTCCGAAAGATACCAATATTATCATGCTCACAACGCTTTTAATTCAGAGCACCCAACAACAAGTACCCTCATGGAGGTCTTAAAATTCATCATTGCATACTCAAATGTTTAGATTCTAGCTAGGAAATACTTTTGGTTAGAAAACCAAATAGAGAGATTATTATACGAGGTAAGAGAAAAAAAAAAAAGTAGCTCCTCTACTAACCTACCTTTGATTTTCTTATCTTTTGTATGAGCTACTACATATGGTAATCTACACCTGCCAAATCTTATGAGGTGTGCATTCGTTTGACTTAAATTAAGGAGGTTAAACAACTTCTTAGAATTGGCGAATATTAGATAAGAATTGGTGACACTAAGTGGAGGAACCAAGTGAATGCACACATCTGAGCATTTTAGAGAATCATATTTTTCCCATAACAAGCTTAGAGTCATTTCAATCAAAGGAAAAAGGAAAGAAGGGGGAATATTTTCTCAAGTGGCATGTTAGCTTCTCCTTCTGCATAAACCTCCCCTTCTTTGTTATTAAGACTCAAATAGTTTTTCTCAGTTGCATACATATTTGAATTCAACCATATGGTAGTATGCTAACTACGAAATCAAAACTCGACATAAAGCCATACAAGATTTCCAATCAAGACTTGAGATTTCAATTTCACTTTCAAATCAAATAGTTAATAGTTCTAATTAAGTGCATGTAGGTGGCGAGTCAAGACACTCATATGGAAATTCCACATTGATATGCAATTCAGGTGCTCCAATAATCATAACCTTTAGAAAATCCTTCCCACCATCATAGTTTCTCAAAAAATGGGCTCTGGTGCTCTAGAAATTCATGGTATCTCTCCATTAATAATGCAACTCACTCACTAGCTTCTACAACTAGTTATCTCTATTCACTTTTCTCAACCTAGGTGATTGAACAAAACCTCCTTGACCTACCATTTCATGGTTCCAAACAGAGATAAAGAGAATCTATGAAGCAGAGAACAAACATTGTATGCATGTATTGTAGGAGGCCCAAATGTTAAGTATGGTATCTTCATGCCATAAAGTAAATCACTCAGATTTTTGTGACAAAGACATGTCAACATAAAGTTGTTTTTTGTCTTTTGTTTTTTGTTGTTGTTGTTGTTGTTGTTGTTTTTTTTTTTTTTAGAAGAATGTGCCAATCTAAAGTTCTACAAAAAAAAAGACTAAGAATTCTTTTAGTCTACATGTATGGAAAGCAGGCATGGATCCTGTAAGCCCACTACTTGTGTTAATTATTAACAATGGAATTGCTATTGTCGTGGTTGCAATACAATATCACCAAGGATAATGGATGGATTTGTTTAGATTTTGCCCATTCAAAATGAAAAACTCTAATGCCAGTAAATTTATTGCATCTAAAGGCAAGGTAAGGACTACTTTTAATTCAATGTCAATATTAAAATCAATTATATGAGTTCAACAATGTTGAACATAATCCCTAGTTTCTAGTTGCTATCTTATATATGGCTACAATTATATAGATGCTACTTATTACTTCAGTTGCCAACAAGTACAAAAATTAGAGGAAATTTTTAATTACCTATCTAGGCTATAACCTCCATATATCCATAGTGAACAAACAAGGAAGTATGTACTATTTGTTTTGTCCAAACTAATGTGCTATAAAACTAAAGTTAAGTGAGGTGCTTCATAGTACAGGTTAGGGAAAATAAAAAGTGAAATAAAGAGCACTTAGACGGCTAGAATATAAACATTATAAAAAAAGTGAGACACATCTCAAGAAATAACATTCCAATAACTCTATTACAACTTTACCTTATGTCAAATGCACCCCCACATTCAATTGACATGGAGAAAAGTCAATTGTTGGCTTTAACCCATGTCGATTAGATATTGAAATCTTCAATCAACATAAGCTCAAACTTATCAACATGAACCTATATTAATATAGCAATTTTATACAATAAACTATTTTGTCCCCTAATTAGTTGAGATTAAAGTATGATCAACATATGTGTTTGGATTGATATGATCATTAACTATAGAAATAGTGATCCTACATGGAAACATAAATATATTGATCTATCCACATAGAAAAACAACTATATTGATTTATCTAATCAATGTAATTAATAAATAACTAAATATCAATAATCCGTTCTATCTCTTCTAATCATTCCTATAATTATGATTAAATTCTTAATTAGAGTGACCTCTTGAGAATCCAGAAAGTAATACATGCCCATAGCTTGTCATGGTGCTTAACATACAATGTGCAACGCATCTTCAAACCATAATTGCTACCGATTCTCATTCTCGTTAATATTATTAGGGTATTCATGTCAATTCCTACGTGTTAATACATTGTTGAGGCCTTCAATGTGATGTAGGGGTTGTCAATTTTCAAGGATAGTTTATTTTTGACAATAAGATAGTGAAAGACGTGCGTTAAAAAATTTAGGCTAAAATATTTTAAGGTATGACCAAATCTGGCTTAGAGGTAAATAAATTGTTACATGCATATCTAAACCATTAATATCCACACTATTTAGGGCATAACCATAATTGAAGAGACACACGTGGAAACCAATATTCTTATCAATTTTGAGACAAATTAATACTAGCAGGGTGAATATCGTGAGTGCCTACAAGCGTTATGATAGCGTTTAATACTTATATGCATATATGTCCAAAATTTGTTGAGAACACAAGTACATTATTTTTATATCCTAAGTGTCTTTAGTATGGGGCATGGTGTCTTTTATTTCTTCACTTGGATTGGAGTACCAATAGCAACTTGGCTAGTGGTGGTAGGTGTGAGGTTTTCTATGGCTTTGGGTAGTACGTGTGGGGTTTTATATGGCCTTGAGGGAATAGACAAATTGAATTAGACTATTTAATGGAATCTACATAAAGCTTTTGAAAATCTGGTCAAAACGTATACTCTTTTTCAAGGGCATCATTGTGGCAACATTATTCCCAACCAGATATCTCATTATAATTGGAAATTCTAATAACATAATTCCATTTTGATCTCAGAACCTTCAAATTCTAATAACATAATTCCATTTTGCTCTGAGAACTTTCTCTTGAAACTCTAAATTAATCTAATTACAAAAAAATTAAGAAAAATCTATTCTCAATTCCAATCATTCAAGTTAAACAATGTGTTTAGGAACTTAATAATATTAAGAGATTTGAGCTTTTCACAGTTATTCATATTATTATTTATATTTTAGGAAGAGAAATGTGTAATGGATTTATAATCCGTCTAATGTTTCAGATGGTTACTCCATCCATCATCAGGGATCAAAGAGCTTCATGAGTGAACGAGGAATGGAAAGCCTTTATACATGAGAAAGAAAATATTAGTAGGTAGGGAATGAATCAAAGTTAAATAAAATGAATTTTGACCAATTCTATTGAGGAATTAAAAAATTTAATATATGAAATAAACTATTGGTGGGAAATTGATATATAAAATTAATAAATAATTACTTAAGAATTGAAATATTGAGAATGGGTGAAAAAATATAAGAATTAAATATAATTTATAATGTAATTAAACAACTAATATTACTTAAAGATTAGAAAATTTCAAATTTAAACTAAATTTTCAAAATTAAGAATTAAAAATTAAGAATTATTTCAAAACCAATAATGTAGTAAAAATATAAAATGCGGTCAAATAAAAGATTAGTTAAAAATTTAAAATAAATAATTTTGAATTAATTTATGATTATAGAATTTGAAAAAATTAATTTAAAGGAAATTTTTATTAGATATTTGAATTAGAAATGAAATAAAATTTTAATTAAAATAAAAATAAAATAGTGATAAAACAAGATTGGAAAATTTTAAATTTTTTAAATTAAAATAAAGATTTCTAGTCAAGTTGACCAAATGAAAGAAAATTGAAAAGTAATATATATATAAGGAATTGATGAAATAAATATGACGAACCAGCAGGGTCTAAGAGAATTATGATAATAGGAGGTTGGAGTTCAAATTATTAGGGGCAAGATGATGGATGACATGCTTTCATGATTGGCTAAGTCTATAGCCATCCTCTTTATTAAAATTATTAGGGTTCTTCTCGATTTCTAAAGCCTCTCAAATAATCCTAGAGTTATAATAAGGAATCGAAACTATGATTTTTGAATAATCAAACTAAATGTTTGGACTTAAAAGAGTGCTCAACGATGGTTGATTTTGATTTTGAACTCCAGCCTTCTATTATCATTATTCTTTTAGACCCTATTGGTTGTTGAATCACTCATATTTATTTCATCAATTCCTAATCTTTCTATTTATTTAACTTTTTTTCCAAAGAAAAAATCGGACTTTTTATAACAAAATAAAAAGTTACGTAGTATATGCCAAAGCATTCAATTTGTTGTATGATTTGAAAATCATAGAGCACTACAGGAAGTGGCTGCCCTTCTTGCCCGAAACCATGAATAAAGAGATATACCACTGATCTGAAAAAACGTGGGCCTCCTCATATCAAGGAAAACAACCCCCATCTCTAGCTCAAGAAAGAACAAAGTATATAGTTTTTACAGATGTCTAAGCGTCTCCATGGAAAGGTAAAAACACAACATCTATTTCCCGGGTCTCTTCATTGAGGAAAACAACCCAAACAGGAAGTAGATACATAAGTCATGCAACATCTGAAATTAGTTAATATATAAACTAGCTACAAAAATATAAGCATCATAATAGTTGAAAACAATATCAGGCTTTGTAGAGCCTGAAGAGTCCAAAGAGTAAACAGACTAAGAGTAAGGAGGTTGATCCGACACATGGATCTCTCCTTGGTCCTCCTCCACTATTCTCCAACAACCCATATCTTGTTGCAAACCCTCTTTAGAAAGCTTGTCTGCAGTATCATTGCGCTCCCTGTAGATGTGGCAGAGAGAAAAGACATTAAAGGAAAGCTTTAACTACTGAGTCTCTTCTAATGAAGGTAACAAGATATAGTTTTGACATCTGCTTTGCCCATTGAACCATTTAATAACATTCATAGAATCCCCAAATATCTGAACTGTGAAGATATTCCTGTGAATAAGCTAGAATAAAAGCAATTTTAGAGCAAACAACTCCGCAAAATTATTTGAACCAGTGCCTAAACCCACAGAGGCTTTCAGGCTTTGGTTTTGATTTATATGAATAACCAGCACTGCTCGTGTTCTGTTGTTCTGGGATGCCACGTCAAAATAAGCCCATGGAATACCATCCTTGATTTGTTCCTCTCTAATTTGCTTGGGAATCTTCTCGGATTCAGGTTTAGGAATATTTCTGTAAATATAAGTACATTGAATTGCAATAGCCTCAAATGGGGTGTCCTTATCTAAAAAAATGCTCCTATTCCTGGCTATCCAGATGCCCCATGCAATGATGGGAGGTAAATTCCGCAAAGTCCCCTCTGGATATAGATGCCACCATTTGTGCCAAACATCTGAAAATATTTCCCCTTCCCAGACTACATTCTTCTGGATGAGCTTCCCAACCTCCAGCGACACTTTTTTAATAATAGGACAATCTATAAATAGATGCCTAATTGTTTCAGATTCATTTTTACAAAGAGAGCGTCTCCTTGGACCTGACTTATATCTGGCTTGAAGGATGTCCCATGTTGGAACCTTTCACTTGAGAATGCACCAGAAGAAGAGTCTGGCTTTAGCAGGGCATTTCAGTTTCCACAAATGCTTGGCCCACCATTCCGGATTCCCCCAACCTTTCTTCGACATAATGAATTTATACCCAAATTTTGGGGAATAGGATCTAGATTCTGCATGGGCCCATACCAATTGATCTAGTCTATCTCTCAGTCTCACATTCGACCTAGAGAGTTCTAGGGTATAAGCCTTCCAATCATTCCACCAATGGGGCAGAAGATCCAACTCCTCTCATGATAGCCACGCTTGACCCCAGATTGTTGAGTGACCATGTTTCTCTACCTGATTGAGAAAATAAATTCCTTTGGAGTCGAGATGCCTGATAAGGTATGGGGATAAAACAAAATTTTCATTACAGCCTACCCAGGGATCTTTCCCTATTCTAATATTCTCCCTATTTCCAACCTGCCAAGATAGACCTTGCTCAATGATCTTGAAAGCATATATGGTAGCCTTCCAGATCACAGAAACATTCCCTCTTTTCTTAATGGGACTTCTTATCCAATCTTCTAACGGGGCAGGGTCAATGTATTTCCTTTTCACCACTTTTGTCCAGAGATTTCCCATTTTGATTATTCTCCACCCTAATTTTGCTGCCAATGAAGGTCCAAAAGCTGTGAGGTCTTTTATTCCCCATCCTCCCCATTCTTTTGGTCTTGCCACTTTCTACCAAGCAACCCAAGGTAGAATTGAATCATCCTTTGATCCTGCGCAGAGAAATCTGCTACATTTCCTTCTTATCTTTTCCAGAATGCCTTTAGGAACCCATGTCAAGGCTACCCAATAGACTGGAATTGCTAGGAGGACTGATTTGATAAGGGTCAACCATCCTGCTCTTGAAAGCCACTTGAAACTCCAGTGAGTAATTCTGGCTTCTATTTTTGCTAGTAGCCAGTTCCAGTTTTGTTTTCGGTAAGCATTTGGTTTCAACCAGAACCCCAAATACTTAAAAGGATCATTGAGTTTGTGCACATCAAAGGGTAGGACTATTGAAATCTAGGCTATCTCTTGCCTATTAAAGCCTTCTAGAATCAACTATGATTTTCTATAGTTCACTTGCATTCTTGTGGCTTTCAAGAAAAGATATAGAATCCTCTTGAGTTCCTCTATTTCAGATATGTTCCCATTGCTGAAGAGTAAGATGTCATCTACAAAAAGTAAATGACAAATGAACATATTGACTGCCACTTCCAAACCTCTTATGGCTCCATCCCTTTTAGCCTTCAATACTAATTGGCTCAGTCCTTCAGCAACCAGTAGAAAGAGCAAGGGCAACAGAGGGCAACCTTGTCTCAAACCCCTTTTCCCTTTGAAAAAGGAGGAGGCTGCTCCATTTATCAGGACCGCGAAACTAACACTTGTGATGCATCCCATAATCTAGTTGATAAAGTTAATTCTGAAGCCCAGATGTGTTAGTAACATCCTGATGTAGGTCCAACTGATTCTGTCATAAGCTTTTGATAGATCAATTTTCACCACTGCCCCTTTCCTTTTCATCTATTTGATGCTATGGATTGTCTCCTGAGCAGTCCCAATGGCCTCATGGATCTATCTGCCATCCAAAAACCCAAACTGTTCATTTGAAATACATCTTGATAGGATCGACTTTATTCGGACTTCTATCACTTTTGCAATGATTTTGTAAATGCAGTTAAAAAGTGATATGGGCCTAAAGTCTTCAAAAGAGCCTGGTTCTTCTTTTTTGGGTATAAGAGATATAAAAATTGAGTTGAAAAGAGGATAGACAACACCTTTCCTCCTGGATTCTTCGACCACCTCCATTAATTCCAAATCAATTTAGTCGAAGAAATGTTGGAAAAGTTCTATTGTTCGCCCATTCGGGCCTGGGATCTTGTCTTTAGCCATTGATTTAATGATGCTTCCCACCTCCTTCTTTGTGACTTCTCCCATCAGCTCCTCCGCTTCTTCCTCCTCCACATATCGAGGAAAGCATTGGGTTGTTTTGATCACCTCTGCTAATGTTACTTCCCCTTGATCAGTGAATAACTTCGGGAAATGGCTTCTCCCCATGAGTTAGAGAGATTCAAATGAATTTGCTTCTCTGCCTTCATCATCCTTTAGCTTCTAGATGGTATTCAAGTTCTTCCTCCCTTTGGCATAATTGTGGAAAAATTTTGTGTTTTCATCTCCTACCTTCAGCCAGATCACTCTACTTTTCAGTCTCCATTCCTCCTCTCTTGCTAGCAGAATTTTACTATGTTGACCTTCCAGCAACAGTATTCTGTCCTTTTTCTCCTATGTTTCATAGCCATCAGAATCATGACTTTCCAGGTCTTGGAGTTCTAGGCCAATTTGATTTAGATCTTCATTCTGTTTTTGCTTCCTTGCCTTCAACCACTCCATCGTTGCTTTTTTCAATCTCTTGAGATTTTCCATGAAAAGGGAACCCTTATCCTCAGTGGAGTTTGTTCTTGGAGTTCTCTAGGTTTCTTTGGAGAGTTTATTGAAAGAATCCTCCTACAACCATGAGGAATTGAACTTGAAGGGGGCTGTCAGCTTATGTGGAGGCTTGGAAAGCTCAAGAAGAATTGGAAAGTGATCCGAGTTTCCTCCCTCTCCCACCCGTTGATGGAAAGCCGGAATCCTTGAAGCTAACTCTTCACAAAGGAGAAAACGATCCAATCTTTTTGAAATTCTAGGTTCACCTGTGGGATGACCAGGTTAGGTTAGGTCATCACCGTAATTTCTCCCATGTGAGTAGGTATTGGAAATTTATGGTTCATAGTAGGAATACAACACCAGGGATGAGGAGGGCCAGGGAAGTTATTTTAACAATCATTCCCTGTTTTTGCACACTAAGCAATTCATATTTTGAGGCATTATAGGTGATAAATGATGCATGGGACTTTACTGTATTCTCTCTTTGAATTAGCAACAAAGAACACTCTAGGATAAGTAATGGAATCATGGAAATTGGCATAGCTAGAAGTAGAGGGCCGAGAGGAAATCTAACCATGGGTTTGCAGACTACGAGACACGAAAATTATTTAGTGGGAATGGAGGATTAAAAAGGTAAGAAACGAAGCTCATGAAATAAAGTATAGATGGTAGATGAAGATGCCTAAATGGAGAATGAATTGTTGAGTAGGAAGCTTGATAGGTTAACAATGAAAGTGGACACATTGACCAACATACTATCCACTCATTTCCAACAACCCCAAGAGTTTAACAAAAAAACTTCAATGTCTTTAGTTTTAGGTGCAAAAATCCCAAGCTGCGCAACAGGGAGAAGTCGAAGACCAAGGGAACCAAGTATCTTTAGGAAAATTTACACAAATCATTCCAGGTGCACTACCTAATCTCAACAAGGTAGTCTCAGTTAAAAATTTAATCATATTATACTACTAGGAGCATAACTTAGTTCAAATTTTGGTTTAATTCTAGATAAATGTTGTTATATTTTAGGTCTTTTCTTCAAATTGTATCCATATAGATACTACTAGATCTTAGTAATAGGACAAAGACATAATCAACATAGACAAAGCAATCTAGTTTTGAAAATTTTTGCTACATTATGCTACGAGAAGCTATGGATGCACTTTCATTATGCTTCCACACAAAGTTTCTAATGTAATATACCATATTATTATTAAAACAAAAAAAAGGAGAAATAAAACAATTAACAACTTAATTGTCTCGGGTTAGTAGATTAAGTGGTTTGCAACACAATTTCTTCCCATGTCCACTAGGTTCAATTCTAAGTGACATGTTTGGCATGTTGTTATAAGGCTCCAAGAGTAGACATCCCTAGCCACGTGACATATCGGCTCTTGCTAAATCATAAGTTATTTTTATATCTAGCTTGTGGGTTGTTGGATATACTCTTGGTGTTCTAGTGGCAATGAGAAGATTTGATCTTGGGTCTTGCCTAGATTACTCCAAAGTGTTATCGATTCACCATGGTTAAAGAATATAAACAATCAGAAACTTAGTTACTTTTGATGAATGGAGCCTCAAAGCATGAATACAAATTAACATTGAATAATACCTTAGTAGCTGAGATGATTACAAAACAACACCATTCCCATTCTTAGAAAGTAAGGATAATGCTAGCCCACCATTGGCATGGTATGTTGGGAGAAGAGGCATAACAATGTTATTGCATTCACTAATTTACATCAAAAAAACAAGTAAGCCACAACAAGATCTAAAAGATCCAAACCTACTTTTTTCATTATCCAAAAGCCAAAATACCATTACTAATATAAGGGAGCACAAAAATGAGCTTCATCTAGAAGTCTTGGTTCGTTTACTGGTAGTATTAATTGCTCTTATTACTAAACTCTATATCAACTACACTGAACACATTAAATATTTGTACAAAGGTTGGTGGTAGAAATTGCACCACGGTCTAACACGCTCCCTTACTTTCTACCACTACACACTTCACATTGACAATACCCAAATTCTATCTTTGCATTTCAAAATTGTCCTTAACTAATGAATTTGTGAAAACATATGCGAGTTGGTCAATGTAATTATAAAATTTCAAATAGATTTCACCATTTCGTGCTAGTTCTTTAATAAAAGTGATATCTCATGTGAAAATTTCAAATAGATTTCACCATTTATTACTAGTTCTTTAATAAAAATGATATCTGATGTCAATATTCTTGCTCTTGTGGTGTGATACATGGTTCTTTGAAAATACAATGGTTGAATTGTTATCACAATATATAGGAGTTGCTTCCTTCTGTCCATAATCAAGATCAACTAACATTAATATTAGCCAAATAATGTGACAATCTACTGAAATGGTTGTCGTGTACTCTTCTTCTTCTGAAGATATGGTGACAATGGGTTGTTTTGTTGCTCAATGAAAATTCCTATTTTTAGGTTGATCAACTTCTATTCTACTCATATACTTCATCGAATAAAAAATAGTCATTTCAAATTCATCTTCATTGCATATTTAAAATTATCAAGTAAAAGGCTACATGTATAGGTCATGTCATCCATATATAGACAAACTAATAAAAATTGTTTTTGTTGATTTGACTCTATATACAAGATGGGTTCACTATTTCTTATGTTGAACCCATTAGGAACCAAATAAGAATTTATTCTACTATACTAGGCTCTAGGAGCTTGCATCAACCCATATAATACCTTCTTCAATGTATATACTTTATTTTCTTGTCCTTCAATTTGGTAACTAGGTGGTTTCTTGATAGAAAATTCTTCTTCAAGAATACCATTTAGAAATATTGATTTAACATCCATATGATATACTTTCCATTTATTTTGAAATGTTAATGGCCAAACAACCCTTATAATGTCCAATCTAGCTACAAGTGCAATTATTTCTCCATAATTTATGCCTAGTTGTTGTGCAAATCCTTTAGCAACCAACCTGTCTTTGTACTTCTTAATCCTACCTTTTTCATTATATTTTTTCTTGTATACCCATTTGACACCAATGTTGTCCTTACTTGCTCGTAAATCCACTAGACCCTATGTATTATTATTTTCTATGGAATATATCTTGTTATTCATGGATTGGACCAAATTCTCTTCTTTTATGGTTTCTTCAAAAACACATTTATTGACATGTAAACAATGAATATAGATCCAAACCATCGTGTTGATCATTCATCTCTTCTAATTTTTTTGTTTTCCTATAAGATCTAAATCATGCAATTGTTCAATCTAATTCATTACTCAAATGAGAATTCAAAGTTTGTTGTAGTCTTTTTTTTTATGACTCTCCTTGAACATGAATTCCTGGTGTCCTCATTAGAGACCCTCATAAAAGTGATTGAACTTGTGCATCTTGCTACCTTTCTTGCTCAATCTACTCTTCTGCATCAACTTGTCCATAAGGAATTGTTGCTCCAACTGTCATAGTTTTGTCTACATTTCCATCCCAAGCTAGAACTTGTTTGAACTCTACATCTTTATTGATTATAAAATTCTTTGTGGTGATTAGATTGTACAAACTAGATGTTTTTCGCTACTCATTATATCTTGTGAAAACACAATTCTCACTTTGGTCATTTAAATTCATTTCTATATATTTAGGCACATGAACATATGTCACATATCCAAACACCCTGAAATGTGATACATTGCACTTCATACCACTCCGAGACTCTTGTGGCACTATGTTTTCTACGGACTTGTTAAAATTGTATACTAAAAAATAAACTACTCCACCCCAAAACTCATTGGATAAATGTTTTGCTTTCAATAAACTTCTAACTATGTTCATGATTGTTCTATTTTTCCTTTATGCCAAATCATTCTACTATGGTGTGCACTTGGTTGTGAATTGTCTCTATGTTCCAAAGTGATTACAATACATTATAAACTCTTTGGAGTCATATTCTCCTCCTTGATTAGATCTCAATATTTTTATATATTGACCACTTTGCTTTTCAACCATGGCCTTAAACTCCTTGAACTTGTCAAAAGTTTTAAATTTGAGTTTCAAGAAGTATACCCAAGTGTTCTGACTATAATCATCAATGAATTTTTTAAAATACAATTTTCCTCCAAGAGATTGGGTTTGCATAAGGCCACACAAATCAATATTCACTAGCTCCAATATTGCCTTTTCCCTATAAGATGAACTAGTTAGTTGTTCTTGCATTGTTTTGTTAATATGAAACTCTCACATGAGTTAGTTGGTTCATGTATGAATGTGTAGGTCTTTAACCAACTATTTTTACTACAATAGATTTAGTCCTCCAAAATGAAAGTGAGCAAATCTCAAATTCCAAAGGAAAGACTCATCTAAATTGGTTACTTTGTGGGATAATGAGGTTGAGTAATTGACACTTCTCATAATCAAAGGATAGTTCCTATTCTTAGTCATTTCAATCTTAGAAATTAGGATCATGCTAGGAAATTTATCCAAGATTGTACAAGTATTGCAATTGAAGATGACTCTATAACCATTTTGGATAAGTTGACCAAAATTCATAATGTTAGGTTTTAATCCTTGGACTAAATAGACATCTAAAATGTTTTTTTTTCACCTTGTTTAGTAAAGACACTAAATGTTCCCTTATCAACAATATTAATAATATTTTCATCACCCAATTTGACTTCAGCCTTAACAGGGTTATCTAGACTTGCAAATAAATTCTTATTTCTAGCCATATTACATTAAAACCACTATCTAATAGCCAAAGGTATTTATTACTCTCTTGGACAACATCACAGTAATAAAAGTAGACTCATAAGTACTTTCAAAAGTATTTATAAAATTGGCATTGCTTTTGTATAGGTTTGCATACTGAAGAAAGGAGATTTTGGGGTAAGGCCAATTTCCCCTTTCTTTTTAAAATTTGATGGGTTATGGCCCACTAACTATCAGAGGTGTTATTTGATGTGTTTAAGCCTCAGAACCCGGACAACAACACTTTATCGGATTTTCCTTTAAAAACCCGGGAACATTCATTTAATCGAAATACACAGGATTATATGGGAAAGCCCGCAGCCGAACCATAAGGCCAGACTTCCAAAAGTATATACTCGCTTCTATAAAATCTTTGGGTCTACACCTTCTAGCCTTTTGTTGAAGCCCCGAAAATCGGGTCGACAACAAGGGGGATACCCACCCGGTCCGGACCTTGGTTGGCAGCTCCTTATCCGTTTGGTATAGCGGGTCCGATTGGGGATAACGGGACCAATTTCCTGATCTTAGGTGTGTGTGTGTATGTGTAGAGTTAAATAATGTTGATCTAAGAGTACGTTAGAGCTAATCTAATTCAGATTCTTAAACTAACTCTATGCTATTGTAATCTAATGAGGAACAACACATCTAATCTATGCTAACCCGGGATGTATATCTTCTATTATGCGATCTAAAGAGATTTCAAACAATAAATGGTAATAAAGATCATTCAACTATCATAAGAATAGAAATTATTTAAGATAAACCACTTTGCATAAAAAGTTAGGCAAAACAGTTGTGAACAGCATATCACATAATAAGCTATTCATATGTCAAACATAAACAATATGACTCCACCGTACAAAAGTGCCAAATGGTAACCCACACATTCATGTAATGGCATATAAACAAATGAAAGACTATAAATCACTTAAAGAATATAAGTAGAAATGGTCAAGAGATAAAAGTACCATTTATGACTGGTTCCACTCATAAGCTTCAAGCAATAATGATTTATCTCTCCTTGCTCTAACATCTACTAAGAGTACAGAAGTGCAACATCAGTAGCAAATATCAAATGAAAACATTAATAAACCTTGATCCATCCATTCATCAAAACCACCTCCGAGGGCGCAAAAGTGCATGTTCTGAGGACGATTTTTTGACAAATCTCCGGACCCTTCTCTAAATGCCTGAGAAGGGTTTAAATACTGCTAGCTAATTAACTTGATTACATAAATTTAGGATCCGGTTTTCAAATGACCGTCCTTCTGATAAAGCAAACTATTTCTAAAATTAAATCTGACTCTGAACTATTTCTGTATTTTCTCCTTAGTGCTGTAAGCATGCAACATTCGACTGGGAAGAGTCAGCTGGTTACCTTCCCCTTTCGTGTGTGCTATAAAAATAGAAGTAACAAAATCTGTCACCACTCTCTGGTAAACTATAAGATATTTTTAGAGAATCTTCCTCTGACTGGGTGTATTCACTGCGTGTATACCTGGTAATAACTCAAATTTCCCTTAAACTAATTCTGCTTTTGCTATTTCGGTTTCCGTCCTTGTGAGCGACTGGATGGGCCAAAGACTTTACTTTCTAAACAATTCTCTGGAATGAAAACTGCCTCCGTTCTTCATTCCGGGCTTTTCTGGTGTGTAAGCTTCAGGTCTTTTTGTAATCATGCTTCTTTTGTGCGCCTTTGATTCTGAGCTTTAGATGACCTATCGACCTCAGCATCTGTTGAGTGATACTCTGGAATCAGTGGTCCTATCGTATGCGGCATCCGTTTCTTAAGGGATTTCTTCTCTGTTCTTCGAGCATTGGTGCTTTCCCTTTTCCTTAGATGTTTCCTGCACATTGCTTCATGTTATTTCCTGTTTTATAGTTTATGCGAAGGAAAAGAGTAATGGTAATAAATATTGACATGAAAGCTTTAAAACTTATGTATGCATAATTATGACATTCACAGTGAATTGACCCTTCGAAAAACAAAAAGCTGTCATTCCTGGATATTTTGGCGTACAATCATTAATTTCTTTTAGGCGCGCGCTTAATTTTGATTAATGGGCAGCTTTCCTTGAATACTGCGCCGAGGAAAATTCGCGTTCATCGCAGATCACAGATCGTGTTATAGCATCGTGGCATCACAATATCGGATCATTGCAGTATCGCAGATCGCAGATCGTAGAAATTAGTCATTGTGTACTACTTTACGCGATGATGCGATATGTGACGTCGCACATCGGCCGTCAGAGATTTCTTAAGTTTTTCATTTAAGAGCGCTTCATAGTGAATGCGATGCGATGAATTTCGCATCGCTTCTTCGTAGTCTATTATGCTCAAAGAAAGATGTTTCATTCTTTTGTCGTGATAAAGTTTTAAGGAATCAAAAACAAAAATGTTCATAAAATTGTTTTTTTGAATTTTTATTAAGGGTCCCCATTTGCTTGGTGTTATTGCTAATATCAAACAAAGAGGGTGTTGTTGGTGGCCACAACAATGGCGATTCACTGGGAAGAACCAGTTATCTCTGATTTTCTATCGAATTTTTAACTTCCGAAACATACAAAATTTTCATAAGTCTAAAATTTGTTATGGACAGATAGAGTACATTATGTCTTATCCTATCAATGATATTTTGTTTCAACCTTTTTCTATTCCAATTGTTCGTTTCCTGAGGCTTAGTCCTTGCATTTACACCAACCATTACTTGGTCTTTTAAAGATAAAATAAGGTCATCGCTGTTATGATGGCTTTTTAAAATATGCTCATTTATCGTAGGTAGAGCCTCTGCTGCCAGCAGGCGTCCATAGCCTCGACAGGGTTACCTGTTACCCAGCAATGATCCTTTATCCTGCTTAAGGCTATCTACAACCTTTTCAGAGAAAAACCCATTTTGATACTTTTTCTTTTTTATTCTCTAAAGAATAATGTCTTGGTTTGGTGGCCAAATTATGACACAGTCATTCACTTGATTTACACTTTTGCTGAACAAGCTGACTCGTGATGAGACCCCTTGTCTTTTGATTGCAACAATCTCAAGTCGTTGCCATGTTTTGGTGGACAGTATTGGCAAAGTCAGCAAGTTATAATATCTGCGATCATGATAAGCTGGCTCGTGATGAGACCTCTTATTCTTTGAGATATAGTGTTTTCTCGGATTATTTCTCTGAATGCTACGATTTTCTTTAGCAGGGAGGAAAGCATTGTTTTTCCTTAAGAAATCTCTGGACGATAATAATAGAGTTTGAAAACAGCAGTTTTTCGGAGAATACTCATTTTATTATTATACCTTTCATTGTGCTGATATAAAACAATTTTTTTGCCAAAGGTTGCTTTCATAAAATTCTTTGAAGTTGGAACTAGTATCATATCTAGGCTAAGTTTAACTCTATCCGTCAATAATAAAGATCAGATTTTTCGAAAATTTATACTATTTGTACAAGCGAAAAAAATCAAAATCTAACAGAGAATTTGGTGTCCATTTCACGTGAACTCCTGTAGTAACCATCTACAACTGATTTTATTTATAAGAAAGAAGAAAAACAAAAAGCTATCCTACAAAAAATAGAAGAGTAATCTTCTATGGAAAGTACATTTTCAGGATCTGTCCATTAACAGGCAAAGAATCTTTTCTACCTGCTAAATCCTGCAACACAAACGTTGATGGGCCTATGACTTCTACAATCTGAAAAGGACCAAGCCACATTTTCTGGAACTTTGTATGTTTGCCCTTCT
>APFE031724755.1:0-12051 GCA_000404065.3 Pinus taeda
CCGTAAACCTTGCAAATATCATGTCTCTCCATGTGGATTCGTCCCTCGGAGGTAAGCAAAGCATTTTCTTGACTGACTCTGTTTTAAAGTCATTGTCGATTGCATGTGTGATGAAGAGATTGTTCAGATTGTGTGATGAAGAGATTGTTCAGATTGCAATGTACTTGCATTGAATTTTTTGTTCTCCTAGCTTTCTATGTATTTCTCAGGTTTCTCAGGTTTTGCACTGAATTATTGAATTATTAACTATTTCTAGGTTAAGCATATTACATCCTGCAATGCTCTTCAATGATTTATTTTATCATTCATCGCTGAAGCCTGAAACCTACCTATTATCCAAAATTCTATATCAATTATTTCGTTACCATTTTCATTCCCTGCCAGGAAGATCGAGAATGAGTAGGTTCAGGAGGTGGGGTTGGATTCAGGAGGGTATTCCTTCCAGATGTTCGGGAATCACCGGTCATGCTGCCTCTGTAACTATAGCTCAGATCCTTGGCTCTCCCTAACTTCTCTTCTGTGGCTCTCTAACTATAGCTTAGATTCCTCTGTTTGTATTTCTGGATTTAAATTTGGATTCAATGTATTTGGTTTATATTGAATTTCTGGATTTAAATTTGGATTCAATGTATTTGGTTTATATTGAATTTCTGGGTTATGTTGGACTTGTAATTTAATGGCTCAATTTTTTCTATAGGCACATGTGGACCATATGGATTTGATTTGGGTCACCCTTTTATCCTCTCCAGCTCCCCCATTTGGGTCACCCCTTTATCCTCTCCAGCTCTCCCAAAGACCCTCCATACTGATGCAGAGGTTCAGTGTCTAATCCAATCTCACCCACGGCCAAATTAGCCTATATATATGAGATTACATAAAACCCATAACTATTTTTTTATTCATTATAATTTGGTAAATTTTCTCAAACACAGGGCTCTCTCTGTATTTAATTATTTTTAAATTTTTATTTTGTGGTATATTTTGTTGGCATTAAGATTTTTTAACAAAAAATTTGTTAAGTTCATCAAAATATTTACATAAAAAAGCATTTAACCATTTTTAAAGATCAGATATTATTTGCCTCCTTTCGCTTTTAAAACTAAAAATAGTTGTTCACATGATTTGGGACTGTATGCTTGGCAAGAAGCTTTCAACTCAGGGTTTTAGTGTGATTATTACCATTGCCCCACTTCAATTTGAAATGTTTCACTGCTTCCTATGAACCTGCCGATAGTACGCAATTCACTCCAAATAGTAAAACGTCGTATCTATCTTTTTAACATTGTGAATTTTCTGTAGAAGATAATCACAAATTTCATTGTCATAATTAGTTAGATTAAATTTCTGGGTTTATATTTTGATTTTCTCTCCAATCACTTTCGACATCTCGTAATTTTGTATTTTTTCTCCCTCAACTTGGCTTGTTATTTTGACTCGTTTGATTGTTTGGGAAGGAAATGAATAGAGGTTTTGAGTTGTCACTCTCACTCTCATTCAGTGTTTGTCGTTATTATGATTATATTCATATAAATTTCAATTTCTCCCACTCATTATTGATAGATATTTTGCCTGTATTAAAAAAAAATGGTGAATACATCTGGGATTTCATAACAATTACATGTGTTGGAGACTTGTACACCCTTACCTTTACACTGTGGTGGAGACATTGCCAACTAGATTATATATTATATTCCACAGCATAAATACATGCAAGCAAACTTAATATACTATATTACACAGATATATATAATATACTACAGATATATGCATACAAACTTAATATATTATATTACACAGCATAAATACAGAGTAGTGGGCTTACTGTTGGTTGTTGACTCTCCTGAAACCGTTGTAACCTTGTAAATATAATAGATTCATCTATCAAAGGTATTCTTGATTGAATATTGGATTTCTTTGTTTTCTTGTATGTCCATTTATTAATAATTTATATGATAGTTAGTTGAATTGAGGCTTCTGTGATCCATAATAGTTGAAAGAATAACTTCAACTTATATGATAGTTCTGATGAGTTTGGTAATAAATAAAATTACAGTGATAATTGTGATGATTTTGATAATAAATGTATTTATTACTGTGTTTTCATTTTTTTTACTGGTGAGAAAAAATGATTTTGATAATAAATTTATTTAATGTTGTATTTTTTCTTTTACTAGTTTGAAAAAATATTTATTCTTTTACTTCTAATTTTTAAAGCAGTCAAACTCTATCATGCACTGGGACTGTTTGCATTTAATTGATTACATTTTTTTAGTTTGATGAGTATTTCTAAATAGGTTGTAGGCTATATGGGAGTAAGATGACTTATATTGCATGGGCATATCATGGTTGCAGAAACACAACGTAGAGCAAATGGTGCAAAGGTAAATTCAATGCATGATATGAATTTTCAATCTATTCATTGCCTTTCAATTATAAAATTAGGCTGGTTATTTTTCATAAACTATTAAATTTGATTCTTTATAAAGCTTTTGCTACTTTACAAATAAGGCATAGATGACGATTAAATTTTAATAATTATTTGTTTTTTTTTGGCACATGATAAGAAAGGACATGAATATACAAGCATGCTAGGATAGATGAACTATCTACATGTCATTATGAAATCATGACATGAATTCATTATGTTATCGTGACCCAAAATAAATTGGCATTCATTTATTTTTCATCTTCATTATGTAATTACTCTAAAACCACTATAATAATAAAAAGTATTGTTTTGTTTGAAAGGGCTAAAAGCCCTTTCTCATTGCTCTTGAGGATGGACCATGGCTATCCTCAAGGGTTTGTGTCCCTCTCTCCACCTTACTTTTCCATTTACTTTTACTTATTTATTTTAGAACTAGATAGTTTTAGTTTAATGGATTGTAAATTAAAAATATCAAATAATGCATCAATATAAATAATAATAACATGTAAATTGAAAATCTTAAATTTTAGATCAACTCGAAGTTATGTAAATGCATTTGATTTAATCAATATGATATTTTTGTAGGCATGGGTTTTTGTGATAATTGCACAATTTTTCGATGCTTGTTTAGCGGTTCAATTTGTATATGATCAAGTTGTATGTCTTTATTGTATGTACATTGATTGGTTGGTGTATGTTAGTTACAATTATTTTTGTATGCCTATTGAGTGATTGAATATCTGTATGATGAAGTTGTATATTTTTATTGCATACAATGATTGATGGGTTTTTCTATTACTTTGTGATGATGAATTTAAATGCAGAATTTAGTGTAATGATTATTGTTTGAATTTCATTTATTTGATTGTGTTTTACAATGAATGGGTGGCACGTTAATATATATTTTGAAATGTGTGAGAATTTTCTTTGTTAATACTTGGTGCTTGGTATCTATATTATGTTTGTGCATTCAAATTTTTTCTATGTGTGTGATGACAAAAATTTGATATGTAATGTTCAATGTATTTGTGCGTCTTTACAATGCTTTTTCTGACATGTACTTGTGACTGTGTATGAGAATGGTTGTTGTTTGGCTTTTTATTTACATAGTTGTGTATTTATAATGAATGTGGATGACATGTTTGATATGTACTTTGAATTTTGTGTGGCTTTTCTTTAGCATATGGCTTGATTTAGTGTCTACATTAATTTTTTATGTTTGGATATTTACAATCTTCAATGTATGATGATAAAAATATCATATGCAATATTTGTATGTATTTATAATTTTGCGTGTAGTACGAAGATTTGATAGGATGTTTGTATGATTGTGTATTTGCAATGCTTTTGATGTTTGAATGTTTGTGCATTTGCAATGCTTGTTATGATTGTGTGTTTGTATTGCTTATTAGATTGTAAATTAAAAGTATCAAATAATGCATCAATATAAATAATTATAACATGTCAATAGAAAATCACAAATCTTAAATCAACTTGAAGTAATGTAAATGAATTTGATTGAATCAATATAATATTTTCCAACCATGGGATTTTGTGATAATTGCACAATATTGGGATGCTTGTTTAGTGGTTTGATTTGTGTATGGTAATTGCAAATTTTTTTGTATGCATATTGAGTAATTGAATTTTTGTACGATAAAGTTGTATGTTTTTATTGTATGCATTGATTGATGTGTTTTTCTCTTATTTAGTAACGATGAAGTAAATGCAGAATTTAGTGTAATGATTTTGGTTTGAGCTTCATGAGGGAGATATCGATGATTTAAAATCAGAGTTCGGAGGAGGGAGATATCGGTGATTTAAAATCAGCTCTTTTTCTAGAAAATTTCGTGACGACGAGAAAGTGGAAATAGATTGGTGTGCTAGCCAAGAACCTGTATGCACTTGAGGTACAAGATGCATGTAAAGCCTTGAGGAGCAGGGCAAAGGCTAGATACTTGGTGGTTGAGAGGGAGACTAAATTACCTCTCAAAATGTAGAGCAAGAAGAAGTCTCAGACAATTGTGGAGGAGCCACGATTGGTGCAGTAGCTTCAGGAGGTTACGGAGCAGCCACAACAGGGGAAGCTTAGTGGAGATCGAGTAGAGACATCTACTCATGCAGAGAACTCAAGTAGGGGGGAACTTCGAGGCAGGTGGACAAAGGGATCACATGCAGTCATACCTCCAAGTAGGAGGTGGGGCGATGTGGAGTGATCGTCCCAAGGAGGAGGGGCAGGATCCTTGAGGTACCCAACCTCTTAGATGAGACCTTGCTACACGAGCCCCGACGTGGAGTAGCAGGAACTAACTGATTGGGTAGAGACAAATGCGGATGGAGCGGCAAAGAGAGCGATAGTGCAGGGAATCCTAGGACAGCGTATAAATAGCAGGTTGCAGCAATGTGAGAGGCACAAGTGTTTTGCACAATGCTAGGTGGCACAAAGAGGTGGGAAATGGTGCGAGATGCATGGAGATGTTGCAGTAGTGTAGATATCAGAGAGGGAGCACTTGTCAGCAGCAGGTAGAGCTTCAGCATCAGAGTATGTTCCTAGCCCAAGAGAGTGGTCAGTTGGGAGTGTTTTTGTTCCAAGTGTTGTTGGAGCAAGTGGACCAAGTAGATGTGTTGCATGCGGAACATTCCAGAGTTACAAGATCAAGTTCGAGAGGAAGCCTTTCTTGTTGAGAGGGAGTGTTGAAAAATGTGCAACAAGAAATGTTAAATTTAGAATGTGCTAAAAATAGACCTGCTAAAAATAACATGTCGAAAAATAACAGTTTGGCCAGTAAGATCATTGGCCACATTGGGTGAGAGGTGAAACTGCTAAAAATAGAAAGTTCTAAAAATAGCATTTCTGGGTCCCTTCCTACTTATAGAAATCCCTAGTCTATCTATAGGAAGTAAAATTAATTTTGGTCTTAATAGCAATTGGAAATATTAATTAATTAATTCAGTCGAGTTAATTAGTTAAGAAAATTCGAATTTGAAGTATTTGTGAGCATGCACATGAGTTGTCCCATTGATTAATGAATTTATCCTTAATTTCCTCCACCGATTGAGGGAATAAGTATGAGTTCTATAATGAGAGAATCAGTTGACTTAGTTCTAACTAGTCAAGTCTAGTTAGATTATTTTAACAAGTTGTTAAAATAATAAAATATAGTTTGTTAATGCTTGCATGCATGTTACAACTATTATTTTAGGTCACTAAGAATTCACTCATGGGTAACTGTTGCATGTCAGTTATGTCAGAGACCCAGTTGAGATCAAATGTGGGGCAGTGTACTATCAGATGCTTGGATATTTCTAGTAAGTATTCCTTGCATGGAGAAGGATCTATTATAGGAGATTGGAGGACTTGTGGCCTATATATTGAGGCCTAGGTAGTCCATGATTTTCATCTTCTGATTGAAGATCATCAGAGTACAAAGAGAGCAGGATAGCTATTGAGTTGATTCTTTTTGTATTGTGAAGAGAATTCCACTTAATTGATAATACATGGTTGGGTTTTTAAGCGGGTGCTTTCCCCTGGATATATCTTGTGTTATGTATGTTTGAGTTCTCCATATTAGTAATATGTGTTCTTATTGATGTTTCTCATGGTTGATTAAGCTTCCGATAAAATGTTTATAGAAGTAGATCAAGTGTTCTGCTTTAGTACATTGCATTACCAGGTTGATCTACAGGTGGGAAATTTCTACATGGTATTAGAGCTAGCTGATTTGTAGAAAATGTTCTCCATGGTATCAGAGCTAGCTGATTTGTAGAAAAATTCTACAAAACTCTCCAAGAACTAATGGGGCATATAGAAATAGGTCTCCTGGTGGGTACAGGTAATAAAGAGAATGCAACACCATCTAAGAAGTTCAAGGCATCTGACAGAGGACAAGAACTTCGATATGAGGAGCAAAATAAGGATGAAGGTTGGAAGCCTTTGCAATGTTGGACTTGTGGAGGAGAGCATCGTAGGGGATATTTCCCACAACATCTGGGTGGTAGACCATGGATCTATAGTACTCAGGAGGCACAGAAAGTGGGAGATGTTGGGAAGAGTATTCCTAAGATCTATGCAGCACTAGATAATAGACACATAGACCATTAAGCATCTATCATTGAGATGGATGGTAATAATTTTTATCAAGTTGTTTCTATTTTGATTGACCATGGATCTAATTATAGTTATGTTAATCCTGACCTGGTGGATAAGTGTGTTTGAATAAAGAAGTGCATGCAAATTCTTGGTTAATGTAGTTGGCTATATGTACAAAGAAGTGGGTTCATCATTGGGTAAGAGCTTGTGCATTTGATTTGAATAGTATGCGTACCTCAGCACATTTGAATGTATTACTGTTGTGATCATATAGTATGTTGTTTGGCAGGGATTGGTTGTACCTTCATAGAACCAAGGTGTATTGTTATGACAAATCCATTGAATGCTTAGATGGCAATGGATAATAAAGAGTCTTTTGAGGTAAGAAGAAAGCAACGGTAGTTAGAATGGTGATAGTTATGCAGGCCAAGCGTAGTCGTAGGAAAGGGTGTGTGTTATTTGCAGTGCACATTTCTAGTGATAAATGTAAGGAATTTGAGGATGCAGATGTTTTGAGCAGGTACCCAGTTCTACATTAGTTTTAGGATGTATTTCCTGTAGATATTTCAAAGTTTCCACCTCACAGGGAAGTAGACATTTCTATTGACTTGGTGCCAAGGGCAACTCCGCATCAAAGGCACCTTACAGGATGAGTACACCTGAGTTGGTAGAGTTGAAGCTATAGTTGAAGGAAATGTTGGACAAGGGATACATTAGGCAATGACTAAAAGCAATTAAATCAAGTGACCATCAAGAACATGTATCTGTTACCGAGGATTAATGAATTGCTTAATTAGTTGAAGGGAGCGGCAGTGTTCTTGAAGATTGATCTGAGAACCGAATATCATCGGATACGCACTAAAGAAGAGGACATCTACAAGACAACTTTCTGAACCAGGTATGGCCATTATGAGTTTGTTGTAGTTCCATTGGTTTAACTAATGCTCTAGCTACCTTTATGTTCTTGATGAATAGTGTGTTGTGTCTGTATTTGGACAAGTTTTTTATTGTGTTCTTTGATGATATATTGGTATATTATAAAAAATGAAGAAAAGCATGTCAAGATTTTAGTAGCAATTTTGATATTATTGAGAGAGAATCAGTTGTATGTTAAGCTCATCAAGTGCAGATTCTTTAAGACTGAGGTACACTACTTGGGACACGTGGTTTCTAAGGATGTCATAGCAGTGGACCCAGAAAAGGTAAGATCTATCATGGAGTGGGTAGTTCCCAAGAATGTGGATGAGGTGAGATCTTTCATGGGGCTAGCAAGTTATTACAGGAGGTTCATCAGGAACTTCTTGCATATTTATTATCTTATCACAACATTGCAAAGGAAAGGTAAGAGGTTTGAATAGATAGAGGAGTGTGCATCCATTTTTTAGCAACTCAAGCAGTTGTTGACACATGCATGAGTGTTAAATATTGCCAATGTGGACAAAGAGTTTGCAATATGTACATATGCTTGTAAGAGAGGAATTGAGGGAGTCCTTATGCAGGATGGACAGGTGGTATGCTATGAGTCACAGAAACTAAAATAGCATGAGAAGAACTACCCGCTACATATCTTAAGTTGGGAGTGGTCATACATGCATTGAACATGTGGAGGCAATATCTTCTTGGTAGGAGGTTTGTATTGATGAGTGATCATAGTGGTTTGTGGTATCAATTTAACCAACCGAATTTGATTGCAGGTAGGCTCAGTCGCTGGCCACGATCAATGAGTTTGATTTTGAGATCAGGTATATCAAAGATAAAGACAACAAGATCGAAAATGCTCCTAACAGGAGGATACATGTAAATCACATAGCAGGTATGAGCCCCTACGGGATGGATTTACAAGATAGGATCTTGCAAGCAGGTCAATAGGATGTCAGGTATATGGAGATTGTGCACAAGTTGCAGCAGAGTTCAGCTAGTGGTACAAGTACAGGTTTAGAGACATGATATATGTGCCAGATAGTAGTGAGCTCAAGAAGGCGAGATTGAGGGAGTTTCATTCGAAACCATATTTAGGTCACCCAAGATATCAGAAGATGCTAACAACAGTGCCGAAATTATATTATTGGCCGAATTTGAAGTGATATGTAGCAGAGTTTTTGGCTAGGTGCTTGGATTTTCAGCAGATGAAGGTAGAGTGTAAGCATCCATGTGGGCTTCTATAGCTGATTCTGATTCCAGAGTGGAAATGGGAGGTCATTTCCATGGAATTTATAAGAGGTTTGCCGAGGACAGTGAGACAACGTGATTCCATCATGGTAGTGGTGGGCAGGTTGATAAAGGAAACACACTTCATTACAGTGAAGTCTACATTCTCAGCGAGTGATGTAACACACATCTTCATCAAGGACGTGGTCAGATTGCATGGAGTTTCGAATAATATTGTGTCAGACAGGGATGTGAAGTTCACTTCCAAGTTTTAGAAGGATTTATTTGCAGGTTTGGCTACAGAGTTAGCCTTCAGTACATCTTATCATCCATAGATAGATGGGCAGACAAAGAGGGTCAACAGGATATTGGAGGACATGTTGAGGATGTATGTGATGCATCAAAAGTGGAAGTGGAAAGAGTAACTTCCACTGGCAGAGTGTGCTTACAACAATGGGTACTATGAGTCACTAAGGATGAGCCTGTTTGAGGCGTTGTATGGGAATAGTTTTAATACTCCCATCAGTTGGAGTGATCTGGTGAACAGGGTGTTGATTAGACCAGACATGTTGGAATACATGGAGCGAGGAATGCAGGTAATCAAGAAGAATTTGAAATTAGCACGAGATAGACAGAAGAACTACGCAGATCAAAATAGGTTGTTCAAGGAGTTCCATGTAGGGAAATAGGTGTACTTGCGCATCAAACCAAAGAAGAGATCCTTGCAGATTGGATAATGTGAAAAGTTGGCAGCCCGGTTTTTTAGACCTTTCAGGAATATTGAGAGGATTGGGCCAGTAGCCTATCAACTTGCACTGCCTTCGATAATGAAATTCCATGATGTTTTCCATGTGTCATTGCTTAAGAAGTATGTTAAAGATGTTAATCATATGATTGACTGTTCTTTACTGCAGGTGGAGCCAGAAGGATAGTTCCAGTAGGAACGATAGTGTATATTGCAGAGAAAGGTGCTCATGCTCTGGAAATGAGCAATCAAGTAGGTTAAAGTGCAATGGAAGCAATTTTGGCCCAATGAATCTACATGGGAGATGGTGGATCAAACGTGGGCTATGTACCCTTGCTTATTCATTGGTTGAGCGGATGTTTTGGTACATGTTTTGGTGATGTTTGGTTTATGTACATATGTATATAGATGTAAATACCACCACGAGATATGTTATAAATATTCAATAAGCGGTATGGTTTTCATGTCATTATGATGTTCTACTTATTATGTTGTCATGTTGGTTTGCTTCTCAACAGGATGATCATTGTAAATACTGCAATGAGCTAATTTATAAAGCTCCATGGGTAGTATGTTTTTCTTACAGAAGCCTTGTTGGCTGTAGGTGTTGTTGAATACTGAGGATGGTGTTCCCCCAAGGGGGAGGGTTCTATAACAACCCTGGTGAAAATTCCATGTAATAAAAGTTAATAAAGGAAAAATAATAACCACACTTGTTGGGATGTTTATTCCAAGCTGAATGTTGGGAAAAAGCATAGTGATGGGGATAACTGGTGATTTGTTAATGGCTAAGGAAACTCGAAAAGGAAATGACAAATTCTTTGGAAAGGAAAAATGGTATTTTGGCACATTTATTTATGAAAATAATGGAAAATGAAGAAAATAGAGGCCTCATTAATAAAAAGGCTTCCTAGGATCAGTTCTCAGACTTTTGTCAGTTCAATTTTGGAGCTCTCTCTCTGTTCTCTTTCTCTCATACTCTTGGACACATACAATATTTTTGGAGCACTCTTGGAGGAGTGTGGCATACTTAGAGTTTTGGAGAAAGAAGGCAAAGGAAGAGAAGGAAAGTACAAGACGAAATTGAAATTAGCAACTACATTGGGTTTTGCTTGCAAGTACTGAGTTGCATGTATGTTTTCCTCACTAGTTTTGGCATGCATGGCATATGCATGTGGTTTATTGGTCATGATTTATCATTGGCATGGAGGTTTGCCTAGATTGACAGTGGAGTTTCCTAACCTTGCCATTTCTTGGATAGCCATAGTGTTGTGGGTTTATTTCTTTACTTTTCTAGTTGGTCCTCATGTTTCCTTTAGCTTGGGTTGAGTTACTAATTCCTGGAAGCTATGGTTAGATAAACACTCTAGAAGCCCAGTAACAGCTTGGGGGTTGAGTTACTAGTCCTGGAAGCCTTGGTTGGAAAAACACTCTAGAATCCCTTGGTGGGTTGAGTTACTAGTCCTAGAAGCCTTGGTTGGAAATAGCACTTTGGAAACCCTATATTAGCTGTGGGTTGAGTTACTAGTCCTGGAGCCTTGGCATGAACAAATGCTCTAGAGCCCTGGGAGGCTTGGGTAGAGACCAATATGGCGATGGTTTCTGATGTTCGACCGTGAGGTGGAATCATTGTTGAATGGGTTGAAGTGGTGATCAGAACTTAAACCAGAATGCAAAAACTTACATATATAATCATAAAAATAGAGATGTAGCATAAAAACACTTCATTTCATTAATAGAAAAATATTGAACTATGCTTACAAACAGAATGGAAATAAGATAGCTCGGGCGATGGTAGCTTATCTCTGAGAAGAGATGTGGCAGATACACACCTCTGAACTATGTTACAAGGATACCAAAAAGATATTTAATTGAAATTGTGATTTATTCAGTGTTAGAAAGTGTTAATTCATGATTTAAAAACACCATTAAATACATAAGCATGAAGAATTGTTAAGAAATTTTGTAGCATATTAGAATATCAAACCATAAGAAGAAAAGTGATGCAAGATATTATTAACGGAGTTTGGATATCTTCAAGCATACATCTTCGGGTCCTGGTCTTGAATGGGGAGGCCTTTATATTAGAAATTCAAAGCCAAAAAATACATCAAAGCTACATCAACAAGATCCCTGGCTGGTCTAGTTGTGTTCTGCTCAACCTTAGAAATCCGACGCAACATACGGCTCAGAAAAAGATCTCTTACAACTCCTAGAATAAACCAACAAAGTTCTGCCTCCAAATCCCCAAAGCTACACTAAAACTCTTCTCTGTTGCACAACATTTCTCAACTCCTCTCTACGCTTCATGGCATTACATTACATGTATATATAGTGTTTATGACTAACCTTAATGGAAAACATAGCAATGCATTAAATCACATTTCTCATTTTTATAACCATATACAATATTGTTTAGAACCACACCATATATTACATTCAGTGCAATGGAAACTATGCACATATCAACCATATACTATGTTTCAACTCCGGCACATTTATATGGTTTCCCCAAACTTAGTATATAGTTAAAACCAAAACCAATCGTATGTGAATGGTGGAGTGGTGGAACTATTGCGGTTATGGTGGAACTACGTCTTAAACATAGCATAGCAACATAACCTATTGACATGTGCACAA
>APFE031724763.1:0-16429 GCA_000404065.3 Pinus taeda
TTATGCAGAGAAAAGTTTATAAAATTTTATTTCATGTGGAGAAAAGTTCACGGAATTTTATGCAGAGAAAAGTTTATTTCTTGTGGGAAAACTTACCTTTGGTCCATGGTAGTTAGTCCTTGGAATTTGAACCTATGGTTTTTGGACCATGGCATCTCGACAGACGTGTTGATCCCTAGTATTGAGTTGATGGTATTGGTTTGTTATGGTTTTGGCCCATGGTATTGGTCCATGATTTGAGGAAGAGCTTGCCTTTATAAAGCAAAGGAGATCATTTGGCTTGTGTATGCTTTTGGGTTGAATATCTTAAGATCTGAAATATTGGGTTATTGTTTCAAAAGCTCGATCTATATGAAAGTGAAGTGGAAAGCGAATCTGTGAAGGGTGATCTCTCGAGCACTGCAGCTGCGGAAGTGCGGAGGCGCCGCAGGAGGCGCCACAGAAGACGTCGCAAGAGGCACCGCAGGAGGCACTGCGGGAGAGGCCGCAAGAGGCATTGCATGAGGCGCCGCAGGAGGCACCGCAGGAGGCGCCGCAGGAGGCGTCATAGGAGGCGCCTCAGGAGACGCCGCAGGAAGCACCACAGGAGATGCCACAGAAGGTGTTCTGGGTTTAGTTTTCTGTTATTGTGGATCTGGTTATCTGGGTGACTTACTGGTACTTGATGATCATTTGATATTTATGGGTCCAGTTTGAAAATTTATGAAAAGTGGTCCTTGAAAGAAAAGAAGTAGGGGGTTGTAGCTCCCTTCCAGGAGAGACTAGAAAACGAGAGAGAGTTGTAGCTCTCTACAGGTTGCAGCCTGCGCACTGGTAAAGGACTGCACCAGTACAAGACCATTGTAAAAGGAGTTTTTAATTTGAAAGAAGATAGAGACATATTGCAGTAGTTGGTTTTCACCCACATTGTGTTTCCACCTTATATCTGGTGTTCTTTGATGTGACTGTCTATTTTTCTTGTTCATGCTCATTGTTTTATGGTACTCATATGCAAAAATAATTCAAAGTATAAATAAGGAAGAATTGTTAAAAGGACTAGATAATACTGATTCACCCCCCCTCTCAGTATTATTTTCAACAATATTTTTTCTCATAAAATATACATATAACCAACATAATAGGAACAAAAATACCATAAACATATCAACCATAAAAAACCACATATACATCAATACATTTACACATCAAAATCGAGGGAATTAATTTCACATTAATTAATGCAATGAGCCAACTTGAGATGTGACTACCAAGTTCCAATTGACCTTAGATTAGTTGAGCCAAGTCTCTCTTCATCCAATCACCCTTGTGCAATATTTCAAGCATTAATGTGGGACTCATAAAACACATCAAAAACACCAATCAACATGGATTCCACCAAAGTTCTCCACCTACACCGTGAGGAATTTGAGTGCCTCCTCATCTCTCATGCTTTACTATGCATCCTAAGTCTGATCAAGGGATCACTAGGCCGTACACCTAGACATATTATCTAGTCTTTATCGTGCATCCCATCCGATGATAACTAGTCCCAATCGAGAGAAAATCCAGCTCTTAGCTTAACTATATATCCCACCATTCAATGATAAAGATTCCTAGGCACACAATATCGATTTTTCGCAACCCATTGTCTGGCTTAGGGGTTACCAAGCCAGTGGCTTCATGATCCTCATTCTGGTTTAGCGACCATTAGACCATGTTTTTGTCAATTTAGAGATCCATCACACTAAGCTTCAAATCGACTCTAGCCATCCCACATAAACCGAATGAGAGAACCCATCTCATCATAGCTATCAGGAAATGGCAAGGCTAGGATGAAAATACTGTCACACATGGGAAAACCAATGCCATGCTATAAAAGAAACACATGCAATTCCATGCATGCCAAATATATCGAGGAAAATACAAATGCAATTTGATACCTAAAATGAAGCCTATTGTAGTTGCTTGATCCTACCTTTCCCTGGTTGATATTTTCTTCCTCTGACCTTCTTTTCCTTTCTTGCTCCAATGCAAAATTGCTCCTAGAAACTCTTAGTGTCCAAGAGTGAGAGAGAGAAAGAGAATAATGAGAGAGCTCCAAAACAAAACTCACAAAAATGTTACCAACTGATCCTCGGAACCCGCTTTATTAATGAGGCCTCTATTTTATTCATTTTCCATTATTTTCCTTCATTTTCCTCCTCACATGAAACTTGTGACCTTTCATCTTCCTTTTCTGCTAATTTCCATTATTTTCATAAATAAATGTGCCAAAAATGTCATTTTCCTTTCCAAATCCTTAGCCATTGCCTTTTCCAATTTCCTTAGCCATACACAACCAAATGAACAACCCCTAGGATGTCTTGCCCAACATTCAGCTTGGAATAAGTGTCCCATTAACTTTGGTTATTTCGTTTTACTTCTATTACATGGAATTTTCACCAATGTTATTACACCAATTGTGAGATTTAAAAGCATAAGGTTTTATAGTCTCAACTAATGATTCTATCCTCAAGTATTTATGTTGATCTTATAAATATTTTGTGGCTCCATCTATGGGAATCGAACCCTTTTCACATCAACAAACTTCATTTCAACATTATAATTATCCTCACCAACCATCGGTCCTTGTTCTGGTTGACAAATGGATACATTCATCTCGATTATCTAGAGTTTTTCCACTTCCCTTAAGAAAACATTCAACTTGTGCTTTTGTCTCCTTGTAATCAAATCATTTATTGGCCATCTAACCATCTTCTTCATTACCTATACATGTTTTTTACTTTGTAGTAGCTCCATCAACAAATGAAGTCATGCCTTCAACTCAAATATCTCTTTATCAAACTCTTCATAATGTATGCCAACTGCTATACCATTGTTGTGGATTTTCTATGAATTTTTCAAATGACTATCCATAGTCATCTTCATATTACCTTTCATTGAAACATAACCTTAAATTGACGAGACTTTAGGTGTCGGGTCCAACGGTCATGCACCCAATTACAATCGCTGACTCAAACTTAGATTTAGTTTTGACTTGACTTATGACTCTTTAACTCCAAACTTCTAATTTGACATCAAACTCTTTAATGAACCTTGGGTGTCAGGTACAGCTCAAAATGCACCCCTTTACATATCAATACATCACTATAATCTTTTATTTGACTAGAGGGCTTAATAATTACAATGATTAATGGTGTACTTTGACTTGAACTTTGATTCAATCTTGATTGGACTCAAGCTATACAACTTAGACATTGAATTCTTAATTACAATTTTCTTCATTGACCTTTGATATCCATGCTTAACACATTCTCTAGATAACATGCACTTTTGATCTTAACACCATAAACTCACCCTCTAGACTTACACACCCCATTTTCAAATGTGTTTATAGAAATTCATATTTGCTTTGTTGAGCACCACATTAAAGCATAACACTTTTTCCTTCAGCTTGTTCAATGTCGAAATTTTTCCAAAAGAGTTTTCAATCTAAATAGTGGTTTGCACAATACTTATTCCGCACTATAAAAAATACTACTCCACATTGTGCATAATGAAATGAAATTTTCAAACATATTTTGATCTTTCAAATTAAAAGCAAAAAATTCAAACGTAGTCACGTGACCCCACGCTAACAGTAACCACTTATGACTATGTCCCTCTAATACAAAGGATTCAAAACACACATGTTGCATGCTTATTTCGTCTCCTTTCTTTACTGAGCCATGTTGGTGGTCCTCAACTCTGTGCAACTCCACACTTCTTTATATGAGATTATGGTCAATGATGGAAATTTAGACTGTCAATATCCATGTCGTTCCTTGGACACAATCACTAGAACAAAATCTAAATTGGTTTGTAGTGCTTCCCAAATGTGATATGTGACACACATAATTTGGACTTAGGCACGCATTTTAATTCTTATGCAAATTTCTAGTCTCCACATTAACTTCTGCAACCATTCTTCACATTTATCAATTCCCATAAAAAAATAAACAAGGAGAGAATAGTGATAAGCCCATGACTTCAAATTGAACTTAGGATCACAAGCACTTCCACTCCCTCTAATATGGGGCACTAATGCTCATGCCGTCAACCTCCAGCTTCCAACACTAGTTTGCAACAAGAATCTATTTGACTAACTATATGCAGCAGTGGATCCTCCAGAGTAGATGCGTTTGGGTCATTCTAATTCAGGTTGTAAATCTAAAGTTTCTTTTGACTGAAAACATCATCGAAAGAAACACACGAACCCCATGAGTAGATAATTCAACGATTGGATCATGAAATGGAGGTAGAGTCTATAAAAAATAATGGATATCAACGTGCAACTATCTCATTTGATTCGGATTTGAGCCAATTCAATCGTGCAACATCTCCTTCTCTCAATTATTTTGTAAACGCTTCTACAAACTAACAACTGATCACAAATCGAAACCAAAAACATAAACTAATATTGAATTTTCATATTTGATTTCAGACGGAAATCCTGAATTGAATAAGATAGGAAATAATTGAATTATGCAATGTATTGATCCAATGTATGGATCTTAGATGTAAATGTTGTCCAATATCTTCTCTTGGCATATTTTACACAATTTATTTTCACACAATTGCTTCTGCATTTAAAATGCAAAACTGCCTGAACATGGTCACGTTGTTATACCAACTGAGCTAAGACAACTCTTTAACCCTTCATAAGTAGGATTCAAAAACCAAGTTAGATATTTCACCTACCAAAGAATTTTATCTAGGTACCAATATATCAATTCTAAAAGAAGCCACCCAAAATCGAATTGATTTGCCCAAAAAAATGAAATGAAGTTCTTAAATAAAGCTCACTAAATCAATAGTTCTATCACATTCTCAATCTAGTTTCCTACCAATCCAATTTATGACTTCCCCTATGCTCTATTAAGACCTTTTTAGATTTTAACAAATTTTTCTAGACTTGTAGGGTAATGGATGAAACCATATAGATATAAAGAAATGTAAGCCAATAAAATGACAACTTGAAGAGAACTTGATTACATGACAAAGATATTTTTTTCTAGATCGAAAATACTTCCATCGTTCTCATTCAAGGTCAATACGTTGAGTGATCACAATCGATATCAATTCATGTCTATATCGACTCTTCAACTAGATGTAGCTCATTTTCGCTTTAAATTCTCTCTCAACGTAATCAGTATATGTTTGAATAACTAGATAATGTAAGATGATGAAACACAAGAACCTAAAAAGTTAATACAGATTACAGGAATTAACCACCTACTACAAGAACATATGGGGCTACCCCAGATCAATCATCCAATGTTGCAGACTTTAAAAACAATGCTAATATTTCAAGCATTTTATGACTAGTATGAGCTCCAGTAAAATCTTGACGCAGTTGTTCAATTCTCGAAATTTGAAGTGACCAATATGTGTGCATGGTTCATTCGAATTTGTATTCCAATCTTGCTTGACTTCCAATAGCCTTCCAATATTAAAACAAAATTATTTGTGCTATACTATGCTTCCATGGCTGGAAAAATTCATAGTCAATTGCTTAATGATCCACACAAAATCACACTTATTATCTCTTTGCACGCAGTGTCTACACAACTCTTCCATGGTGTTGTACGTAGTCTTCCATATTGAGGGCTAAGTATAGATTCATGGTGTACATAAATGTTTCTTTTGTTAATGATAATGTGCATATGGTTCGTTATGTAAACCATTTTCGGAAAGAGTGCTAAAAGAGAATTTTACATGCCAGACAACTGTGAAATTCCAAGAGGCCTTGGGTTAGTGGTGGTTGCCTGCAAGGATGGGTTGATGGCGCTTGCCTGCCTAGATTTGCTCTCCCTAGAGATAAATGATCTAGGTAAGGAAAAAGAGTTGGCCAAGATGGTGAAGAGGGGAAAAACCTTGACGTAACTTTGTTGATTTGGAGCCTATTAGAGGATGCCCAAAATTCCTGGTAGATGGGATGTTGTCAGAGAATAGGCGGGATGCTTCCAAGAGGAATACTATATTATACCCTTTGTGGTTATTGGAATTCTTGAGCTAGTCGGCCAGTGGAATTCGAGAATGGACCTAGTATGGTCTCTGTGAGAGAACTATCTAGATGTGAAAATCACTCAATATGGATGTGGAAACCAATTCCCATGGGGTGGGAGGAGCAAAACAAATTCACTAATCATTTATTTGTTGTGTTAAAAAATAATTTTATACATAATTATGTGAACATGTTGTGTACATCTTGACAGGAAAGGAGCCTAGTGCTCTGTAAGGAATTGTTGGTAGTGGAGTTCCTTTATTGTATTACTAATCATTTAAATGTCTTAACAGGGTTAGGACAATATGCACTTGGTACATTTATTGTTCTAGGTGTTCTCTGAGTACTTTTAGAAGTACTATGTGGATGTCTTTAGTAAGAGCTAAGACAATGTGCACATTTTGCAGTGATTTATCATTTTGATGATTAGAGTGTTGGTGCTCTCTAACTACTTGTAGAAGTACTATGATGGAAATATCACATGACATTACATAATTGATGGATAGTTAAAATTATTTCACTTTATTGAAAAATTTTGACTAATATGACTACATTGGATTTGTTATTCATATATTACAGGGTGCTTTCCATGGAGTGTGGATGGGTGGTCAAAACATTCTTAGAAAACTTTGATAAAATTGACCATGACTTCCAAGGCTAATTAGTAATGGTAAGTTGATATAGATATTTTGTTTTGTATTTTATGAATTTGAATAATGGATATGTGATGGAAAGTAGAACTTGCATATTTTTGCAGTTGTAAATCCTTATGACTATTGATGAGCATTATTGGTTTTTATTGGCTTATTGATATTGCTTATAAATAAAATCATTCATTTTAAAGCAAAAGGTTTCTCTTTTGGTTGTTTATACCATTATATCATGAGTAAAAGTTAATGAAAAACACTAAGGATGGTGTTTACTTAAATGGGAGGAGTATGTAATATCCATATAAATTGCATTTATGTTGACATTCACGATAGAAAAGATTAATTTTACCATGTTTAACGAAATGGTTGAAAACAAGAACTACTATGATTTAGTTGGAAACTAATTTTAATCAAATAAAGAGAATGATAACCCATTGCAAAAAAGAAAGTTTTACAGGTTCTTTAAATTCATTCATAAGCTAGAAAAATGACTTTCGTCCTCATCAGATGGATTTTTCATCATGCGAAGTCTCAAGGAATTGATCATCACAACTTTGGTGAGGAATGTTGTGGCTCCAACGAAAGGTATTCCTGAACATGAGGTATGCACATGGGACTTCATGGTTTTTGGTCAGAAAAGATAAGTAACCTTGACTTCTTTGGAAATAAATTGCATGTGTTTTGTGCAAATAATGATAGTTTATTTTATTAGTTAGAAATATTTCTCTAGACTCTTGAAAGTTGCAAGGATTTTTCTGTAAAGGAATTAATTATTTCATTGGAAGGTTCTGCATGGTTTCTATGCAATAATTTTCTAAAAAAATGCATGAGAATTGTACATATTAAGAACAAAGTAACCATGTTGTTCTAAAAATATATATACATCGCAGACATGTTGTTACTCTTGAAAAGAGAATGCATGTGAATCTTGCAAAAAAAATATTTAGGAAGTCATACTACTTTTCATAAATAATGCATGTGAACATTCCATGGTTAAATAAATAAACTATATTACTTTCTTGAAAGAAAATTGCATGGTAAAAAATAAAGAAATATATTAATTGAGTATTTTCTCATCACACATATGATCTATAGTGTATTTTCTATCACAACTGTAACAAAGTCATTTTGCTCTTTTTTCCTCCAACTATTGTGGTGTCAACCTTGTATGTTGTGGAAGGCTAGGAGTAGCAACAATTTCGTCTTTATAGTTGTGGGTGGTAGACTTTCTTCTTGCCAAAATTTTTCTTTCCACATTTATTTCCAACCTAAATGCCTTTTCTAATGAATCAGGTTCCCAAAGACAAACCTCATGTTGGATGTTATCCTTTAAAATCCTATGAATAAATCAATCAATTGCTCCTCTAGCGATAGTCGATGTACCCTTAATGTTCAAATTTTTGGAAATCATCATGCGCTCCGGAATTGAACCCTTTTGTTTGGATTATCAATTGGGATAAAGATTTGTTTCTTCCCCTTTATATTCGTAATGTGCTATCATTTCCTCCATAAAAATTGACCAAGTGACAAGTGGGTTACAAAAACAAAGCATTCTATACCATAAAAACTGATGCGGTTCTAAATATAAAGATGGAATATGTACCTTGTGTGTGTTTTGCACATTATTTATATCAAAATATTTCTCCATCTATAGTATCCATGTTACGGGATCCTTGCCATGAAACTTCCTCATACCAATATTTGGAATATGGTGGGTCTTCAATCCAACCTTAGATTCTATGGAATCATGATTAAAATTTGTTTTTCTCTCATCATGAGTTTCCCCTACTACCTTTTGGTCATTAGGAAGCCTTTCTTGTAGCAACTTTTTCAAATCTTCCTACTAGCCTTCCCTTCCCTTCTTTAAATCCTCCATGTTGCCTTTCAATTTTCCTTTTATACTATAAATAATAGCTTCCATCCATAGATAATTCCATTTATCTTATCTTCTATCGCATTCTTCAAATAATCCATCCAATTTTTCTTGCTAGGTGTGGCTATTTGCTTGATTCGATTCATTATTTTTTTTACTTTTATGAGCTCGATCTTGAAATGGTTGTAACTCTATAATTTCGGATCTCTGGGCTCTAAAATTTCATCTTATGGTAGCCCCCTGAGTCCTCTTTCCAACCCCACAAGTCTGATCCATATTGTATTCTCCGAGAAATAATTATGCCTAATCTCCCACAATGCCTTGATTATAGATTGTATTCTCCTCATTTGGTTACTTTTTAATAAATTTAAATCGGATGTTCAGAGTGAAAGTTATGATGAATTTTCCAAGGTCACCTGTTTGAGATCAAATTGAGCAACCTGAAAAAACCCTAACTTCCTTGGATCATATCTATGAAAATATATTGATAAAAGATCTAAAATGCATACATGAGGTTCACCGAGATTTTGTCTCAAATGGGTTTTAATTTCAGCTTCTGAAGCTTCATAGAAAAATGTTATAGTGAAAATTCCATGATGCCCTATTTGAAGCAATGAAACCCTCGAATCATAAGCTCTGATAGCAAATGTTATGAAACCAGCTCACAAAATAGAAGAGATAGATCAACAACTTCAAAATAAGAGTCTTCGAGGGGGAAACCTCCTTTACTTAACACAAATGAACAATTCTTGGATGATACAAATGAAAATACCTTCTTTCTATATATAGGAGTCTAAGGGGTCAAAATATAATGAGAGTCTACATAACAAGAATATTATAAAGGCACAACAATAACATTAGTGGACTTCTATGGGGCACAATAATAATAATATGGGGACTACATGGGCACAACAATACAATAAAAGGGTTGCAGTAATAACAATAAGGGACTACAGTAGTAATATAGGGACCTAACAAAAGTTAATTAGATTAATTTTCATGGAATGGTTTAGCATATATTACATATGTTCTCTATTTAAAGACTGCTAGGATTTTAGTGCAGAATGACATGAATAGGAGTTTTGAGAATGAATTGATGAAAAATAAAGATTTTTTCTTAAAACATGTATATGAATCTCATTCATACAAGAACAAGAACACATGTTTGTTTCCTAAAAATATTATGTGCATTGAAGTTAGGGTCATTATGTCAGAAAAAACACATGTTGCATGTACAAAAGGGTAGTAATTATGATATAGAAAATATGTTTTTTGCATGTAGATATAGAAACTTATTATGTAAATATTCTTAAAAATAATAATCTCTTGAAAATATTACCTCACTAGAAGAATTGTTTTAATTTCTTGATTTAGGTGCATAAAAATTTAACCTTGTTATTGTTTCCTGGGTTTTATGCATAAAATATGGTTAGCTATCGTAATTTATTGAAAGGAGAGCATGAGAAAGTTGCATGTATAAAGATAGATAAATGGCGTTATATTAAATTATTTTTGAGAAAAAAGTATGTATTGCTTTACTTGAAAAAAATAGTTCATCATGGTAGAATTCTAGAGGAGGAATATGTGTTGTATAAATTAAAAAAGGGTTATTGAGATAAGCTCTTGCATACACAAAAAATACTCATTGTATTATAGAGATACTTTCTTTACATGTATAGAAGAACTATTCAGCTATATTTCTTTAGCAAAACTATATGTGATTACTTTTATGCTATCATAATTATTATGTTAGTTTCTTTCGGAATAATATCATGCATGTGCATGCAATATTTGTATTAGCATTCATTTGGAAAGAATATACATTTGTATGTGGGAAAATATAGCATGTTGTGTTAGCCTACTTTGGAAAAGATTCTCTAGGAAAGAGGGTGAATTACATGCAACAGAACCCATAAGTATTGTAGTTCTTGGAATATATATATATATATAATATACCATATATATATATGGGGTAATGTTCGTAAAATCATTGGAAAAGAAGACATATAATTGTATGCTTTATTGCATTAGTTCTAAGGAAAAGAAAATCTACTTTTGCATGCCTTATTATACTAGATCTCCTCGAAAAGAAAATATGTGTTGCAAGCTCTATTGTGTTAAGCATTCTTTTGGAAAGTATATGCATTTGCATGCATAGAAACAACATCCGTTATGTTAGCTTTCTTTACATATTTGCATGCACCAAAAGTAATAGTTGAAGGGATATTTCTTTTGATAAAGTTTATGTAATTCGCATGCACGAAGATCATAAATAATGTGTTAGTTTCTTTTAAATAAATGTCTGGAAAGTTGGAATGATTTGTCTTGCAAGAATGTGGGCTTATGTGAGAAGAATATTAGTTAATGTTGTATTTGTTTATAGAAATCTATTGATAGTTATATGCTTATAACTAATTCATATGCAGTGTTAAAGGAAGCATATTGTGATATTTTGTTTGCATTTCATGAATGTACATGAAGATATAGTGAAGCACCTAGTATATATTTATGAGTTGGTTTAATTACTAATTGATTTATTCATGATATCAAAGGTTGTTGGCAATAAAAGTTGTAGGAAAAGGATGCGACATATAAAGATGGATTAAGTTACCGTTATGGAGGGAAATAATTTAGTGGTCTATGCAGATTGAAGGAACGTCATTTATAGGATAATCCACTGATGGCAAGAGCCAGACCCTAGAAAGACAATGCTCACGGGATTGTCGGTAAATGATGTCATGATGATTGTAATAGCTTATAAGAAGTTATGTTGTTTTTTAGATTATATTCTTTGTAATATTTTATAACAATGGTCAAGGGTTGGACTCCCTTATAACCATTGAGTGAGGGATGAACACCCTCATGAGTGTTTAATAATAAAATTAAATGTTTGCTCATTTTCACCCTATGGGGTTTCTAAGGTATTTCAGTGTCTAAGTATGTGGTTGCATGTTGTCCTATTTTTATGACATTGATTCCATGCATGATGTGACTTTTATATTGTCAAGAATATAATTAACTAATAGTGTTAAAATAATCATGGAATTAAGGCAAGGTTACATCAGAAAGTTTATGTTAATATGCTACAACACTGGTTGTTAATGGTTGTGAAATTTAATATTCGCTTACTAAAGTTACTCTATGCAATGATGAAGATTTTATCTAATGGTTAATGAGGAATCTGGGATAGTATTTTGGATAGGTACATGATGGGTAAATTGTGTAAACGAGGTTATTGGGGAATGTTACAGTTATAGTTTTATTTAACGAAAAGATACATAACATTATCACTCATTAATAAAAAAAGGTTGTATTCTATTTTATAGACAAAATGGTATTTTTCATGACATTTTTCTCGTTAATTTTAATCAAAATCCAATAGATATTTTTCAAAACTTGACTTTAAATTTTTTAATCTATAGAATTCGTGTGCCCCACGGCTTTTCAGGGTGCCAAATCTATTTATGCATTAGAAAATGCATTTTAAACAACAAATAATCTCATTATTTGTTGAAATTGATTTGTGTGATTTAGGGAAAAAGTCTATTTCATCAAAAGTCTATTTTGTCTATAAATTAGACTATAATTTTTTTTGGGAAAAGATTAATAAATATTTGTACTATAACATTAACTATAAAATGTAAAATTTGTCTAATTATTATGGAAAGAGAAATATTTCTAAATATAGAAATGTAATATATATGTGTAATGATCCATTTTAGTAACCATTCTATTTTAAATTTTATATTTATTAATTATATTAATAAGTATAACCATTTAAATTTTTAAACTTCATATTCCAGTTTAATTAATACAAATATAAAAACCATTTTCTTTAATTTTATTAAATTAAAATTATATATATATAATATATAATAAAATGTAAGAATATTTTATATAATAGATATCAAAAATTTTATAATTTTTATTGAAAAAATATCATTGTAAACTTTTTTCCGCAATTTTATATTTAAAAAAAAATATTTATATTTAAAGAAATTTAACCATTCTAAATATTTAGTAGATTGGAATCAAAATAGATCTACATTAATTAATATTTAATTTTTATAAGTAAAAACTAAAATTTAAGATTATATACAAAGATTTTTTTAGAAACTATGCATAGTAGTTTAACTTTATTTGTCAATAAAATTAGTAAAATACATAAATTCTTATTGTAATGTGTACAAACTTTCTCCTATAAATGAGTTAGAGTTGTATTTAATAAATTGATCCATAAAATTATCACTTATTAATAATAAAAAAGGTGTAGTCTAATTTATAGAGAAAATATTATTTTCAAGATATTTTTCTTGTTAATTTTAACAAAAAATCAATAGATATTTATATATTTTTAAGAACTTGATTTTACGTTGTTTAATATATAGAATTCGAGTGACCTGCTGGTTCTGAGGGTGACAATCCATCTATGCATTAGAAAATGCATTTTAAACAACAAAAGATCACATTATTCGTTGAAATTTATTTGCATCATCTCGAGAAAATGTCTATTTCATATATAAGTTAGACTAGGCCTTAAAAAAGTTTGGGAAACGATTAATAAATATTTGTATTTACTTTCACTTTTAACTATAAAATATAGTCTTTGTCTTATTATTATAAATAAAAATAGAATATTTTTAAATATAAAAAATATAATATTATATATGAGTAATAATTCATATTAGTAATAATTATATTTTAAAATTATATATTTATTAATTACATAATAGATTAGTATCGATTATATTTTAGGAACTTCATATCTAAATTTAATTAATAAATATATAAACATTATCTTTAATTTTATTAAAATTGATTATTTTATATATATATAATATATATATATAAATATGGCTTTAATAAAATAAAAATATATATATTTTTATATAAATAGATGTGAAATTTATATAATCAACATGGTTAAGTATTGGGGGTTTCCGCATTGCATTATATTAGATATATTTTCTGCATTGCATTATATTAGATATCATTTTTTGAGATTCAACTGCATTAAGTAAGTCATTCATCTATGACCACTTCCATGAGAGGTAGTCGTAACTCACTAATTTCTCATGATTTTTGAATAGTCCACTTAATAGTCATTGCATCTGGTGATGCTCACATGGGTGAAGAAGTGGGATTGAAACTATGTGATTTATTTCACTAATTTGAATCACACTTCTTCACCCCTGTGAGCATCACCCGATGCCATGAGTGCTAAGTGGACTATTCAAAAATCATGAGAAATTAGTGAGTTACGACTACCTCTCATGGAAATGGTCATAGATGAATGACTTACATAATGCAGTTGACTCCAAAAAAATGATATCTAATATAATGCACTACGGAAACCACCAATGCTTAATTCAAAAGAGTGAAGGGAACTCTACTTGAATGGTTCATGAGGCACAATACTTGCTAAGGTTTTGCAAATGGGTACCAGCAAGCTAAGTGGGTTTGGTTGTGGGGAAAACTCCACAGTTAAGCACGCTTGAGCCAAAGGAGATCTAGGATAGGTGACCTCCTAGGAAGTCTTGGTTACCGGTTGCAAGCCCTAGAAGTGATGATTGAGATGCAATGAGTGCTAAGTGGACTATTCAAAAATCATGAGAAATTAGTTAGTTACAACTACCTCTCATGGAAATGGTCATAGATGCCAATTTTTTCTCTAATTTTATACTCAATTTTGTTTTGTATTTTAAAAAAAATGATTATTCTAAATGTACAATAGATAGGAAATCAAAATAGATCTACATTAATTATATTTAATTATTATACCCAGAAAAAGGAATTTCAAACTATAGGTTGACTTTATTTTCTCAATAAATTAATAAATACACAAATTCTTTTTTATGTGTACAATTTTTCTCTATAAAGAGTTATAGTTCTATTTAATTAATAGATCCATAAAATTATCACTTATTAATAATAAAAATGATTTTTTTATTATAGACAAAATCCAATAGATATTTTTAAAAATTTGACTTTAAGTTGTTTAATCTATAAAATTTGATAGTTGTCAAATCCATTTATGCATTAGAAAATACATTTTAAACAACAAGAAATCACATTATTTGTTGAAATCGATTTGTGTGATTCACAGAAAAAATCTATCTCATCAAAAGTCTATTTCGTGTATAAGTTAGACTACCCCATAAAAAAATTTGGGAAAACAATAATAGATATTTGTACTTATTATCCTGCTTTCACTATTATTATAAACTATAGACTTGGTCTAATTATTATAAAATTAGAAATATTTCTGAATAATTATAATAGATATGTTTAATGATTAAAAATTAGTAAACCAATTATATTTTTAAAATTTTTATATTTATTGATTATATAATAGAATAGGTAGCCATTTATATTTTAAGACTTGTAATATTTAAATTTAAAATTAATAAATATATAATGCCATTATATATATTATATTTATATATAATATAGTATATATTATATATATATATATAAATATATATATATATTATAATATATATATATCATGGTTTTAAATAAATTAAGGAAAAGAATATTTTTATATAAATAGATGTGAAATTTAATGTAAATTAAAAATGGTGCAAATTGGTTTTCTAAATTTATATTAACAAAAAAAAATTGTATTTTGAGAGATTTGATCATTCTAAAATCCTAGTAAATAGGGAAATCAATAGATCTACATTAATTATATTTAATTATTATAGCATAAAAAAGAAAATGTTAGACCTTTTATATAACAAGGATTTTTCAAACTATGGCCATGTAAGGTTGACTTTTTTGTCAATAAATTAATAAATACACAAATTGTTTTGTATGTGTACATTTTTTCTATATAAAGTAGTTATAGTTCTATTTAACTAATAGCTCCATAAAATTATGGCTCGTTAATTAAAAACGGTGTCCTCTAATTTATAGGCAAAAATAGTTTTTTGATGACATTTTTTTCATTAATGTTAACCAAAATCCAACATATATTTCTATAAATCTAACTTTAAGTTGTTTAATCTATAGAATTTGAGTGCCCAACCAATTTTCATGGTGCCAAATTCATTTATACATTGGAAAATGCATTTTAAAAATGAAAAAGTCACATTATTTTGTGAAAGAAAAAATATTTCGTCAAAAGTCTATTTCATCTATAAGTTGGGTTTTCATGGTACCAAATCCGTTTATACATTAGAAAATGCATTTTAAAAAGGAAAAATTCACATTACTTGTTGAAATTGATTTGTCCAATTCGGGAAAAAATCTATTTCGTCATAAGTCTATTTCATCTATAAATTAGGCTACACCATAGAAATTTTAGGAAAATATTAATAAATATTTTTGCTTATTATCTTACTTTCACTATTACTATAAAATATAGACTTTGTCTAATTATGTGTACAATTTTTCTCTATAAAGAGTTATAGTTCTATTTAACTAATAGATCCATAAAATTATCACTCTTTAATAATAAAAATGATTTTTTATTATAGACAAAATGATTTTTTTCATGACATTTTTTTGGTTAATTTTAACCAAAATCCAATAGATATTTTTAAAAACATGACTGTAAGTTGTTTAATCTCTAAAATTCGAGAGATATCAAATCCATTTATGCATTAGAAAATATATTTTAAACAACAAAAAATCACATTATTTGTTGAAATTGATTTGTGCAATTCACAGAAAAAATCTATCTCGTCAAAAGTCTATTTCGTGTATAAGTTAGACTACCCCATAAAAACATTTGGGAAAATGTTACTAGATATTTGTACTTATTACCTTGCTTTCACTATTACTATAAACTATAGACTTGGTCTAATTATTATAAAATTAGAAATATTTCTGAATATAGAAATATAATAGATATGTTTGATGATTAAAATTAGTAAC
>APFE031724773.1:4669-26055 GCA_000404065.3 Pinus taeda
ACGGGTGGAACTTGAAAAAAAGATCAGCGGTAAACGACAAAACGATATGTAGTGTAGGAGAGATGAAAATATACAAAAATCCTTGTCCACCACGCGAACCCTATAAAATGTCCAACAAAGAGAGAGACTAACACAAGCGCTCGCATGGCGGTGATATACGTAGATGGAAAAAGGTGAGTATCGTCCTGTAAAATTTTTCCTTTGAGATGAAATTTTGCAGTCAAAAAAATTAAAGTTGTAAGTGATTTGAAATTATTTTTTTAACAGAAAAGTTTTCCTTTGAGATGACATTTTGCGACTCAAAAAAAATTAAAGTTGCAACTAATCTGGAGTTAGTTTCTTGCACGGCAAAGGGAGTGGAGATATTTTTTAATCAAATAATGTGAATAAAAAATAAAAGACTTTAATAAATTAAATATGATTATTACCATTGCAAAAACACATTATAAAAAATGCCCAGAAATGCTCACCTGGTAGGGTAATTTATTTTTATCAATCAAACAATCCTTAAAGTCAAAAAAGAATCGCTTAGTCTACCTCTTGTAGACTAGGGAGCTATGCTTATCCATTGAGTTAAATGAATCTTGACAATATTTGTCATGGTAAAGCAGAATAGAAAGGACAGATGCTTAGGGCGTGATTGAAGCATTCTACAATATTTCCCACTGTAAAGAAAGATAGAATTTGGCAGGGACAGTTGCAATGATGCCAAATTATGGACTACGGATCCATTGAGTTAAATGAATCTGGACAATATTTGCCATGGTAAAGTAGAATAGAAAAGACAGATGCTTACCGCGTGATTGAAGCATTCGACAAAATTTCCAACTGTAAAGAAAAAGAGAATTTGACAGGGACAGTTGCAGTCATGCTTATCCACGGAATCGATGAATCCGACAATATTTCCAACTGTAAAGCAAATTGAAAGGACACGGTGCTTACCGCGTCTTTGATTCAACAGTAAAGCAAAAAAGCAAAATACAATTTCCAGCGAAAAAAAAAAACATGCTTATCCATTGAGTTAAGTGAATCTTGACAATATTTGCCATGGTAAAGCAGAATAGAAAGGATACATAATTTCCACGTGATTAAGAATTCGACAATATTTCCAGCTGTAAAGCAAAATAGAATCGCGAAGGACAGTTGCAGTGATGCTTATCGATTGAATCGCTGAATTCCACAAATTTCCAACCGTAAGTCAAAATATAATGGAGTTGTCTATAATGCGATTTTTTGGTAATTCTGGTGACGGAATCCGGTGGAAGAAATGACGTTAAATCTTGATTTTTAGCAGTTAAAATGGTTTTTTAACTGCATATTTGGATTCAGCACCCTGAAAAACCCCTGGGACCCTTTGATTGTGCAGAAACTAGATATCAAACTTGGGATTCCAATAAATTGCTGAGGCCAGAAAGACTTTCAAAAAGTATCATTATAGACAACTGCAAATATAATTCCCCGTGCGTCATATTTACCCGTTTTTTTGTTTTTTTTAACTAGGATGAATCCTTAATAATATGATATTTTAATGAATTTGTGGTTGTCATTATAATTTAATTTATTGTTAATGATAGGTAAGGTAATGTTTAATAAGTAATTTAGCAAGTATTGAGATTTTTTTTTAATAGGATGTTTATTTATTTAGTTTTATGATAATGGGTTGGTATGTGTTTTTTTTACAATAATTGAACTTAGGTGAAGAAGAAAACCAATTCTACTAGAAACCATAAAAAAAATTCTAAATCTTAAAAATAAAAAATAAAAATAAAAATGATTTTAAGGTAGTTTAGGTAAATTTCACTGGTCAAATTAATGAACTCATGATTTTGTCCATCATATTCATCTCTAATGTAGTTTATTTAAAAGTGGAAAGACTCTTTGTCCTTTCCTCTTCCTAATAAATGAATCTATAGAATTTAATTTACACCATGGGCAAATTGTTACTTAATTGTAGTGTTTTTAAGGGAAATTTCCACTTGCAGTGACAAGGTACTTTACACCCAACAGGGTTTGCCCAAGGCTTTCTTAGACAATGTGTGTGTGTAGAAAAGTGATACTAAGCTAAAAGCAATCCCATGCACTCAAAGTCACACAGAGAAACTTAGTGAAGAAGTTACCTCTTATGGCAAGAATCTAATCTCTATTGGTGAAGCCAATTTTGGAAAGATCTCCTTGACATCTTTGCTCCTAAATCTTCCCCTTGACTTGCACACAATGAAGACAATCAATTCTTATTCTCCCACAAAAATAATGTTAGCACATACACAATGTATCAATGGCATATAAAATATGAGAATACATGGAAGACAAATGTGGGGAAAGCCTTATATTTATGTACAATCAACCAGAGTATATCCATGAGCCCTCACAACCTCTTTCTTTGGTCGATCTGCTAACCGTTATGCTCATTGGTGTATGTACCTGTGTTGTAGGGCTTAATGCATGGATGGTTGTGGACAGAAAACCCTCTCAGGTCTCCTGGGACCTAAGGCAAACAGAATGAGATGACTTGCAACTGTTCAGAGATACATGCAAATACTCTTCTTAATCTAAGAATCAAGAAAGTAAAAGAGAGGGATTACCTTTCAATGCTTGGTGTAGATCTGTAATATTTTCAGTGTGACAAGAGAAAGATCCTTCACCAGCTCTTAGATCAGGACCAACACATAGAAAGTAACCTTCACAACATACCTTAATGATTCAAAACATCAACATATAACAATATATAAAGCTAGCATGCATCTAAGATAATAGGGTTCCTTCATGATTAGGGACCATGAGCTCTCAATCGAGTGGGACGATATATATTTCCTCATTGGTTTATCGTGCAGAGGTGCATAGGTAAACCTGACAAGAGGGAGAGAAGATCCCAGGACCACGGTGGACTTGATTCGAACACAATGCACAGAAGGCAGTGGATCGGTGAGTAATAGGATTCCAGTACTGCAGATAGCATTAAGACCATTCATGTCTATTCTATGGATGATCATGTGCATGGAAGGAGATAAGAGTCAACATGTGGCTACAAAAGCCCAATTTCTATTGGCATTGATCCATTGCTTGCAGCCACAAGTGTTCAATTAGTGTGAGGGAGTCCTCCAACAACTGAAAGCAGAGTTGACAACATGTAAGACTCAGGCCCAAAGAGAGTTTGGGTATGGTACCCTGATCGTGTCCTTTATACTAGAGAGAGTTTTCATGATGAGGCCTTGAATGAGTATAGGTATAGCCAGTCCCATGGATCCCAGATAGGATCAATGGGTAGCCTTCGCACCTCGTACTGGAGGCGGATCGATTAGACACTCCTTTGAGGATGACCTATTTGAGTGGCTCAGAGGTTAGATCCCCATGATTGAGGACTACTCGTATTCCAACATGAACTGTATGGGGGATCTGGAACTCATATTTCTACCTAGCACTCACTGGGGGCCACTAGGTAAGTGGATGGATCACGGATAAAAGTAATTTTTGTCTTTTGAAGTTTATGCATTTTTTTTTGTTATGGGTGAAAATTTCCAACATGAAGCTTGGCTTGACATAGATGTCACACTGGTTTGTCCTGTGGGTATGGCCCACCATGCCAAGCAGGGTGATCAGCTACCTGGGGCTGGAGTAGCAGCAGGGGTCGCGACAGCCACTAAAGAGGGAGGTGAAACAAAGAGTCTGTGTAAGGATGCTAGGAACCTCAAATGATTGAGCATGGGTGTGTCACCTCTTCCCATGAGAGAGATACTGATCTATATGCAACAACACATAGTGGGAGTACCAGAGCGGTTTTTGGTGCCTTTGATGAGGTTAGCTAGAGTGGTGATATGTTACCATGAGCAACAAGCTCAGTAGGAGTAGATTATGGCCATCGGTTGTTAGAGCGAGACTTAGCAAAGTTATTTTTTTATAAAACACCCAAGTTTTGGGAGTTTTTTGATGTAAAAAGACTCGAAACAATGTATATATTTATATATATATTATATATATATATATATATATTTATATATATATTATATATATTTTATATATATATATTAATATATATTGGTGATTTTTATGGTGTATGTGTTTGTGTTTTGTGTAAATTTTATAATGAAAAATCGTACGCTCATGCATGTAACTATAAGGAATGTGACATATGCCAATATAATACATAATTTTCCAATGAATCAACTAATGCATTATATTCTCTTGGAATGTGTTCATAAGCAAGAGATTCGAACTGATGTTCCAAAAGTCGTACCCTTAAAAAGTAACGTAACAAGATTGGATTGTGAATGTGATAATGATTAGTCAAATTCATAACAACAAGCTGAGATTCTAACCTAACCACTAGATTGGAGATGTCGAGAGATGAAGCCTCAGTAAGGAATTCGATGACCAACATATACTTAGTAAGATTATTGGTGGCGTAACCAACGAAGACCCCCTTGGAACTAAATAGTTCCAACTCAGGTGTGTAAAGAACCTGAGCAGTTGATGCAATGTGCCATTTGTGACGACTGGCACCATCCGCGTATCCAACGTATGATAAGGCTGACGTGGACATCTGTGCAAAAAAGAGATGTGCATGAGACAAATAACCATTTTTAAAAGCCAAGAATATCCAAACACACCAAAAGAAGCAAAATTTATATACATAAAATTACATAGCAGATGCCTAGTAGAGCATTAGGAAAAATACTTTTTCAGATAGAGCCCGTTACGAGGCTCAGTGAGCGGTATTACATCACAGTCCTAAAGTTTATAGGCGCCTTTGGAAAGAACCTTAGTAACGACATATGGACTAACCCATATTGGTTGAAGTGTTCATGCCCCCAAGAGATCATGTTTATGATCATAAAGTAGGAAGAGGTCACCCTTTTGGTAAGAACGAGGCTTGATATGTTTATCGTATTGATCTTTGACTTTGCGCTTATGTGCTTTAAGAGCTAGTGCAACATCCTGATGAGTCTCATCCAAATGTTCCAGTGAGAGCAAGCACTCTTCTTCAAGTTTAAGGGAGAGAATCTGGCACTTGATAGGAAGAATTGCTTCTAGGCCATGAGAAAGTTGAAATGGTGTGAAGCCTGTAGTAGTTTTAACTGACGTTCAGTGTGCCCAAAGTACAGAATATAACATTCTATGCAATCAGGTTTTATGATTTCCTTCTAGCCGATGGATCATGATCTTGAGGACTCCATTAACGACCTCAACTTGGCCATTAGCCTGTGGGTAGTAGGAGGACGAATGATCTTGGCTAAAGCCCAACATAGATGTTAAATCAGACATCATATGGTTCTGAAAGTGGGATCCATGTTATGTAACAATCGTGTGGGGTAGACCGATATGGTAGATGACCTAATTGAACATGAATAAAGCAGTGGTTTCTCCATCAACCTAAAAAGTGGGAATGGCTTTGGACCGTTTCGTGAAATAGTCCATGTCGTATCTATCAAAGGAAGTGGGATTACAAGTAATGAAGTCGATGCCCCATTTAGCAAAGGGACTGACGGAGCTAACTGAGTGAAGAGGGGTAGGGGGGGCATACATTTCCTTTGTATAGACGTGACAAGGATGACACTGCTGGACTAGAGTAATATAGTCTTTGAACAAAGTTGGCCAGTCATATCCAGTCGGTAAGATTTTTTGGGAAGTAATCATGCCCGAAAGATGCTTGCCACACTCCCTAGCATGGCAGTCATTAAGAACATGTTCCGCCTCAATAAGAATAAGACAACATCGAAGAACTGAGTCAACACCACAATGATATAAAGTATCATTGAGCACTAAGTAGTTCCTAGCCTCGCGGCGGATACGATGACAGTCGTTTGGTGATAGACCTAAACGGAAACGTTGTGTTTGGAGGTAGACAAGAATGTCTCCATACCAAGGATTAGTAGAGTCAACTAGATAAACAAATTCATCGAGCATAGGATCATGAGCTACTTCATCTGGGTTGACTCTGGGAAGGTCTGACAATAATTCAGTGAAGACTAAGGATTTTTTGGCCTTAGAAATAGAAAAAACCAACTCCAATTGCTGGAGGATGATAATCCATTTGGAATATTATCCTCCAATAACTTGACGAGATAGAATGTGTCTCATGGGGTTCCCCATGGAAATGATAGTAGTATGATGCAACAGGATATAGTGTCGGAATCGATTGACAACAAAAACAACTGCCAATGATATTTTCTACACATGTATATCGTAATTCAGGCCCAACAAGGCATTTTGAGAGGTAGTAGACTAGTCTCTCGCTGTGATCATCATGTATATGAACCAACACCACTCTGATGGAGGATGGTGAGGCTGTCAGGTGTAAGAGAAAGTCATGTGTATAGTCAGGAGCACTTAACAGTGCAGCTGAGGTCAATGCCTTTTTCAAGGCGTCAAATGATCATTGAGCTTGATCGTCCCATAAGTAGCGTACTCCTTTCTTGAGGATGTGCATAAATCCTTTCGTTAATTCGGCATACTTAATGATCAAGTAATGTAAGAAGCTTGTCTTCCCTTGGAAACTTTGGAGTTGAAGGATGGACTGTGGTGTGGGCAATTGAATAATTTCCTTTATCTTATCAGGATCAACCATATCAAAAATGTATAGGGAAAATGAATCCATGAAGACGCCCAAACTATACAAATAATACACACTTATGCGGATTCAGACGGATGTTATAGAACCAACACCTAAGAAATATTGCTCGAAGGTGAGCTAGGTGTTGGGTGTGTTTCTTCGAGTGGGCAGGAAGATCATCCAAGTAAGCCTGAACAATGTGTCTAATATCATGAAAGGCATAGTCCATAGCCCTCTGGAAGGTTTCACCCACATTCTTAAGACTGAATGGGAGCTCACAATACGCAAATGTGCCCCAAGGATAGATGAATGAATTTTTGTGATGGTTGTCATGTTTAATAGCAATCAGGTTATATCCCGAGAAGCCATCCATGAAGGAGAAATATTCGCAAGTGGCGCAATCGTCGATTATTTGGTCATTGAACGGAGTTGGATAGTTATATTTTGGACATCCGACATTTAAACCATGGTAGTCGACACAAACGCAGATGGTACCTTGTTTTTTGTCTACGGTGACTAGATTAGACAACCATTAAGTTAAGGGAATGGGGTAGATGAAACTAGCTCGCAATAGTTTTTTGACTTCAGTCTTGATGTAGTTATTTTTCGAGGGTGGACAGGTCAAAGTCTTTACTAAACAAACCTGACATTTTCATAAACCTTGATCTCATGCTCAACAATAGAAGGGTCTATGCCGAGCATTTCCTCATAAGTCAAAGTGAATACATTGCATAATTCCTTAAAAAGGCAGGTGAAGCACATAATTTCATCGAGATTGTAGTTAGCTCCAATCTGAATATTTTGCACGATACTTGTTTTAACTAAGATATCAATGAGCATAGTCTTGGAAATATTACCCAAGTTACCTTTTGAACCCATATTTTGGATAGTCCTATAAGCTGAAGGAACAATCTCAGGTTGGTCAAAATGCAGGATTTGTAAATATGTCATGCCTAAATCAGATATCAAAATGCGATGATGAGAGTCATCATAGGGTCGCTCATCTAAGGACATGATCTCTTGGATAGCTTCATCTAAAGGAAAGAATTCATTGAGGATATCGTTAGAGGGAGAGGTGATGGGAGAGGAAGTGGTGTCATTGGTCATAACCAAAGTAGTAGAAGAATCAGATGCAGATTGAATGGCCTAGTAAGCCAATTCAGGTGATGGTAGTGGCATCTGTTCTCTATAGGAATCAAGGTATGAAGGGGCTAGGAGGATCCAGGGATTAGTAGGGCCATTAGAAATTGTAGAGACCATTGAAACCATCTGTTGAACCTCTGGCGGTGGGAGAGGAAAAAATACTAAAAGAGAGGAACTCTTCAGAAGACTAGTACCAATACTGACATAGGAGTCAGGTATGCCACCCACTAAGGGCACGTTGTTGCTAGGTAACGAGGAGTAATCTGGGGTACAAAAGGATAGTTTGTCCACTGTGAATTGATGAATTTGACAATATTTCCAACTGTAAAGAAAATTGAAAGGACACAATGCTTACCGCGTATTTGAAGCATCATATGATGATTCAACAGTAAAGCAAAAAGCAAAATACAATTTCCAGTAAAAAAACATGCTTATCCAGTATTGCTTATCCATTGATTTAAATGAATCTTGACAATATTTTCCATGGTAAAGCATAATGGAAAGGATAGATGATTGCCACGTGATTGAAGCGTTCGACAATATTTCCAACTGTAAAGAAAAATAGAATTTGGCACACATGTATAGATTGTGAAGGACAATTGCAGTGATGCTTATTGATTGAATTGTTGAATCTGACAAATTTCCAACTATAAGGAAAAATATAATTTGGAAGTACATAGTCAAGTACGAATGTTGTGATTCTCAATGTGTGATATTTATCCTTTTCCTCTGTTTTTTGTTTTTTTAGCTAGGATGAATCCTTAATAATATGATATTTAAATGAATTTGGTAATAAAGTTAGTGGTTGTTGTTGTAATTTAATTTAGTGTTAATGGTAGATAATCTAATGTTTAATAAGTAATTTAGTAAGTATTAAGATGTTTTTTCATAATAGGGTGTTTATTCTTTTAGTTTTATGACAATGGATTTTTATTTTTTTATTTTTTATTTTAATAGAAAGAATTGAACTTAGGTAAAGAGGAACTGGAATTCAAAACAAATTTTCTAAATCTTAAAAACAAAAAAAAAAATGATTTTAAGATAGTTTAGGTAAATTTGACTCGTCAAATTAACGAACTCATGATTTTGCCTATAGTATTAATCTCTAATGTAGTTTATTTAAAAGTGGAAAGTCTCTTTGTCCTTTCATGTTCCTAATAAATGAATCTATAGAATTTAATTGACACCATGTGCAAATTGTTACTTAATTGTAGTGTTTTTAAGGGAAATTTTCACTTGTAGTGACAAGGTACTTTACACCCAACAAGCTTTTCCCAAGGCTTTCTTAAACAATGTGTGTGTGTAGAGAAGTGATACTAAGCTAAAAGCAATCCCATGCACTCAAAGTCACATAGAGAAAGTGAAGAAGTTACCTCTTATGGCAAGAACCCAATCTTTGTTGGTGAAGCCAATTTTGGGAAGATCTCCTTGAGATCTTTGCTCCTAAATCTTCCCCGTGACCTGCACACAATGAAGACAATCAATTCCTATTCTCCTGAAAAAACAATGTTAGTACATACACAATGTATCAATGACATATAAAATATGAGAATACATGGAAGACAAATGTGGGGAAAGCCTTATATTTATGTACAATCAACCAGAGTATGTCTATGAGCCCTCACAACCTCTTTCTTTGGTCTATCTGATAACCTTTATGCTCATTGGTGTATGTATAGGCCTTGAATGAGTCTGGGTATAGCTAGTCACATGGATCCTAGACAGGATCAATTGGCAGCCTTAGCACCCTGGACTAGAGGCGGATCGATTAGACACTTCTTTGAGGATGACTGCTTTGAGTGGTTCAAAGGCTAGATCCCCATGATTGAGGACTACCCATATGTTGGAATGAACCATATGGGGGATTTGGAACTCATATTTCCACCTAGCACTCAGTGTAGGTAAGTGGATGGATCATGGATAAAAGTAATTTTTGTCATTTGAAGTTTATGCATTTTATTTTGTTATGGGTGAAAATTTCTGACATGAAACTTGGCTTGACAAAGATTTCGCACCGGTTTGTCCTACGGGTATGCCCCGCCATGCCAGGAAGGGTGATCAGCTACCTGGGGCTGGAGCAACAACAGGGGTCGCGACAGCCACCGAAGAGTGAGGTGACACAAAGAGTCTACGCAAGGTTGCTAAGAACCTCAAATGATTGAGCATGGGTGTGTCGCCTCTTCCCATGAGAGAGGTACTGATCTATGTGCATCGACACACAATGGGAGTACCAGAGCAGTTTTTGGTGCCTTTGAGGAGTTTAGCTAGAGTGGTGACATGTTACCATGAGAAGCAAGCTCAACATGAGTAGATTATGGCCATCGGGTGTTAGAGCGAGGCTTAGAAAATATATTTTTGTATAAAACACCCAAGCTTCTAGATTTTTTGATGTAAAAAGACTGGAAACAATATCTATATATATATATATATATATTGGCAATTTTTATGGTGTATGTGTTTGTGTTTTGTGTAAATTTTATAATGAAAAATTGTATGCTCATGCATGTAATTATAAGGAATGTGACACATGCCAATATAATATATAATTTGCCAATGAATCAGCTAATGCATTAGATTCTCTTGGAATGTGTTCATAAGTAAGAGATTTGAATTGACGTTCCAAAAGTGGTACCCTTAAAAAGTAACATAACAAGATAGGATTGTGAATGTGATAATGATTAGTCAAATGCATAACAACAAGCTGAGAGTCTAACCTGACCACTAGATTGGAGATGTCGAGAGATGAAGCCCTAGTAAGGAGTTCAATGACCAAAAGGAAGACCCCCCCAAACTAAATAGTTCCAACTTAGGTGTGTAAAGAACCCAAGCAACTGATGCAATGTGTTGTTTGTGACGGCTGGAACCATCTGCGTATCCAACGTATGATAAGGGTGACGTGGAAATCTCTGCAGAAAAGAGATGTGCATGAGACATAACCATTTTTAAAAGCCAAAATTATCCAAACACACCAAAAGAAGAAAAATTTATATACATAAAATTACATAGCAGATGCCCAATAAAGCACTGTGAAAAATATTTTTTTCAAATAGAGGTTGTTACGGGGCTCGGTGAGTGGGATTCCATCATAGTCCTAAAGTTTGTAGGCTCCTTTGGAAAGAACCTTAGTAACGACATATGGACCGAACCATATTGGTTGAAGTGTTCATGCCCCCAAGAGATCATGTTTATGATCATAAAGTTGGACGAGGTCACCCTTTTGATAAGAATGAGGCTTGATATGTTTATTGTATTGATCTTTGACTTGTCACTTATGTGCTTCGAGAGCCAGTGCAACATCCCAATGAGTCTCATCCAAATGTTCAAGTGAGAGCAAGCGCTCTTCTTCGGCAATCGTACCGGGTAGGAGTTGAACAACAAGTTTAAGGGAGGGAATCCGACACTCGATAGGAACAATTGCTTTTAGGCCACGGGAAAGCTGAAATAGCGTGAAGGATGTAGTAGTTTTTACCGACGTTCGGTATGCCCAAAGTGCATAATATAACATTCTATATAATCAGGTTTTATGATTTCCTTCTAGCCGACGGATCATGATATTGAGGACACCATTGACGGCTTCAACCTAGCCATTAGCCTATGGGTAGTAGGACAATGAATGATCTTGGCGAAAGCCCAACATAGATGTTAAATCAGACATCACATGGTTCTGAAAGTGGGAGCCATGTTCTGTAACAATCGTGTGGGGTAGACTGATACGATAGATGACCTAATTGAACATGAATAAAGCAGTGGTTTATCCATCAGCCAGAAAAGTGGGAATGGCTTCGACCCATTTCATGAAATAGTCGACGTCGTTTCTGCCAAAGGAAGTGGCATTACAAGTGATGAATTCAATGCCCCATTAGCAAAGGGATCGACGAAGATAAGCGAGTGAAGAGGGGTAGGGGGCGCACACATTTTCTTTGTATAGAATTGATAAGGATGACACTGCTGGACTACAGTAATACAATCTTTGAACAAAGTTGGCCAGTAGTATCCTGTGCACAAGATTTTCTAGGAAGTAGCCATGCCAGAAAGATGCCTGCCACACTCCCCAACATGGCAGTCATTAAGAATGTGTTCTGCCTCAGTATGAGTAAGACAATGTCGAAGAACTAAGTCAACGCCACAATGATATAAAGTATCGTTGAGCACTAAGTAGTTTTTAGCCTGGTGGCGGATACGATGACAAGGGTCTGGTGATAGACCTGAGCGGAAACGTTGTGTTTGGAGGTAGACAAGAATGTCTCCATACCAAGGATTAGTAGATTCATCTAGCATAGGATCATGAGCTACTTCATCTAGGTCGACTCTCGGAAGGTTTGACAATAATTCAGTGAAGACTAAGGATTTTTTTACCTTGGCAATAGAAAAAACCAAGTCCAATTGCTGGAGGATGACAATCCATTTGGAATATTATCCTCCAATAACTTTACGAGATAGAATGTGTCTCACATGATTCCCTAGGGAAATGATAGTAGTATGACGCAACAATATGTAGTGTTGGAATCGATTGACAATAAAAACAACTGCCAATGATATTTTCTACACATGTGTATACCGTAATTCAGGCCCAACAAGGCCTTTCAAGAGGAAGTATGCCACATTCTCACTGTGATCATCGTGTATATGAACCAACACCACTCTGACAGGGGATGGTGAGGCTGTCAGGTGTAAGAGAAATTCATGTGTATAGTCAGGAGGACTTAACAGTGGAGTTAAGGTGAGCCCCTTTTTCAAGGCGTCAAATGATCATTGAGCTTGATCGTCCCATAAGTAGGTTACTCCTTTCTTAAGTAGGTTATTGGATGTGGAGCCTGATTATCTTCTTTATTCAGAGGTATCGCCACATTGGACCCCAGTAAATGTTCGCCACCAAGGGGGTCCACGGGGGGTCCCCCTAAAACTAAAAATAGATGTAAAATTTCCTTGTAAAATGTTGTAATTCCACAGTCAACCTGGGCCATTCATTAGGCGAAGATATGACAATAGAAGTTATGTTTAATTTAAGGTTTTTTCCCCTAGAAAGCGACCGCTCGCTATATATGAGGGAATTGTATTGCGTCTATGTAGATCTGTATTCTGAGTGAGAAAGAGAGGAGATTGTGTGAGAGCGAAGAGGGAATTACAACGATCTATTGTCGGTTGTATCTCTTCACTTTGATGGATAATATAAAAGGAAGGACTACCTGTTTCTCTGTGGACGTAGCCCAAATCGGGTGAACCACATATATCTCTGTCTCTCTTGTTTATGCATTTTTTGTGTTTATATTTCTGCAATATTTTATGTGTTCCATTGCTCTGTAATATATAATTTTCTAACACAGGTGCATAGATACTTTCGTTAATTCAACATAGTTAACGATGAAGTAATGTAAGAAGTTTGCCTTCCCTTGGAAACTTTGAAGTTGAAGGATGGACTGTGGTGTAGGAAATTGAATAATTTCCTTTACCTTATTGGGATCAACCATATCCAAAATGTTTAGAGACAATTAATCCATGAAGACGCCCAAACTATACAAAGAATATACACTTATGCGGATTCAGACGGATGTTATAGAACAATACCTAAGAAATATTGCTCAAAGGTGAGCTAGGTGTTGGGTGTGTTTCTTCGAGTGGGCAGGAAGATCATCCAAGTAAGCCTGAACAATGTGTCTGATATCATGAAAGGCATAGTCCATATCCCTCTAGAAGGTTGCACCCACATTCTTAAGGCTGAATGGTAGCTCACAATACGAAAATGTGCCCCAAGAACTGATGAATGAATTTTTGTGATGGTCGTCAGGTTTAATAGCAATCGGGTTATATCCCGATCAACCATCCATGAAGGAGAAAGATTCAGAACTAGCACAATTTTCAATTATTTGGTCAATGAATGGAGTTAGATAGTTATCTTTTGGACATACGGCATTCAAATCACGATAGTCGACATAGATGTAGATGGTATCTTGTTTTTTGCCTACGGTGACTAGATTAGACACCCATTAAGTTAAGGGAATGGGATAGAAGAAACTATCTCACAATAGTTTTTCGACTTCAGTGTTGATGAAATTATTTTTCAAGGGTGGACAGGTCAAGGTCTTTACTAAACAAACCCAGGATTGTCATAAACTTTGATCTCATGCTCAACGATAGAAGGGTCTATGCCAGGCATTTCCTTGTAAGTCAAAGCGAATACATTGCATAATTCCTTAAAAAGGTAGGTGAAGTGCGCAATTTCCTCGGGATTGTAGTTAGCTCCAATCTGAATGTTTTGCACGATACTTGTTTTGATTGAGATATCGATGAGAATAGTCTTGTAAATATTACCTGAGTTAACTCTTGAATCCATAGTTTGGATAGTCCTATAAGCTAAAGGATCAATCTCAGGTTGGTCAAAAGGCAGGATTTATAAATATGTCATGCCTAAATCAGATATCCAAATGCGATGATGAGAGTCATTGCAGGGCTGCTCATCTAAAGACATGATCTCTTAGATAGCTCCAACAGAAGGCAAGGATTCATTGAGCAGATCATTAGAGGGAGAGGGGATGGGAAAGGAAGTGGTATCATCGGTCATAACCAAAGAAGTATAAGAATCAGATGCAGATTGAATGGCCTAGTATGCCAATTCAGGGGGTGGTAGTGGCATCTTTTCCCTATAGGAATCAAGGTATGAAGGGGCTAGGAGGATCTAGGGATCATTAGGGCCATTATAAATTGTAGAGACAATTGAAACCGTCTATCGAACCTCGGGTGGCGCGAGAGGAAAAAAGCCTAAAAGCAAGGAACTCTTCAGAAGACTAGCGCCAATACTGACATAGGAGTCAGGCATGCCACCCACTAAGGGCACATTTCCGCTAGGTAACGAGGAGTAATATGGGGTAAAAAAGGATAGATGATCCACTGTGACTATTTTCCGATCCAAAGGGAAGAGGATGAGTCGTAAAATTGAAGAGACAATGTTAGTCATAACATAATTCCAACCGCGACCCAAAAGCAGATTATAGTCGAGATTGCGATCCACGACTTCAATATCCACCATTACAGTTTTCCCACTCAGAATGATGGGGTAGATAGAGGGGTATCCTTTTGGGATGAAAGTTTGACCATCAAAATCTTTGAGGGAATTTGATGGCGGTGAAAGAATGGGAGAACCTAAGGCAAGCCAATAGGAAGTAGGCATTACGCAGGTTGAAGCACCTTCGTTACTGACAATTCAATGGATATATTTTCCTTTCACCACGACTTGCACTTGAAATGCAAGCTGATAGGAGAGGAAATGCTTACTCTTTTCCATTACTAAAATCACTAGATTGGAATCTTGAGGGTCAATTCTACCAATGGCTGAAAGAAAAACTTTTCGTTGTGATGGAAATGTTTGTCATACTTCGAGGGAAAACATAGAAAATGGTGCTTGCGCCAAATCTTCTATAATACTATCATTTTGGGGGGCACGTGCAAAGGTATTGTGTGTCATGCGATGAAGTGTCCCTTTGGGGGAACAAATCACAAGGTCAGTGACAGGCCTTTCGATATGTAGATCGTTAGGCGACAATGGATTAGAACTCGAGGCAATGTCCGGGGTATTAGCGACATGATTTCCATCATTCTTGGCTGGCGTTTGTTGATCAACCGTTTCAAAGGTGTAAATAATTAATGATCCTTCACCAGAAGGAGGCAAATGTGAACCGTCGTTGCCCCCTTGTAGGGGTTACGGTGGATTAAATATAAGGTGTTGTTGCTTCATAGAAGGGAATGTGTTGATCTTGAGGACCGCAGGGGTCCGACCAGTGTACTTCTGTGCAAGGAGCTCCGTGCATTATAAAATATAAGGAAATTTATAGGTCGTATGGTCCTCAGCACATATCTTACAAGTGAACTTGACAATTTTTTCCTTCCCTTTTTTAGATTTAGCAACAACTTTTTGATTAGGATTGTTCTAGGTAGCGGGATCCTCCTCAGAAGGAGAGGTCTTTTTCTTATTCTTCTTGTTCTTATCGCTGGTTTTTTTATGAACCGGGTTACTGAGTAGTGGGAGCATTGGAAGTTCAGGGGGCATTAGGGAGAAAATCATACAATGTGCCATATTGCGAATAATTAAAATCTAAATGTTGGGCATGACGAATAGATTGGTCTTCTGTAACCACACCAACTATGGCAATGTCCTGTATATTTTCCTGTAGATTCACAACTCATGTAATGTACTAAAACACAGGACTCTACTATTTAAACAACGGAAACCAAGAATCAATGAAAACAATAATCAACAAGAGGAAGATAATCAAAGACGCATAACACAATTGTTTCTTCAGGGAAAGCCACTGCTCAAATCCCCTACTATCTATTGCATTAATCAGAAATATAATTGATAATATAAAGCTTGTTATCACAAGAACAATTCTGCACAAGTATGACCAACTCTCTACCTCACAAGCCCGCATTGACTAACACTTAGCCAATTTTTACTGCTTGTTGAGCCCCTATATCCTTGCGCAATTCCTCAGAGGAATAACCCATATTTAATTGGGAATTCCTTATTCCATAACTGTGCAATCCAAAACTAGGTCCTCTTCTAATTGCATGCATGATTTGTACATCTCAGATCATTCTACACCTAATAGTACATTGTCCCTGCACTCTAGTCTCAATTGGGTCTTTCTTTGAACTGACATGCATGAGTTTCTCAAGAGGGAATATTCAGCTAGCTGGAGTAGCACTTAGGATGCACCAGTGCACCAACTCACTACTAATCCTCTAATAGTTCCACAAACAGTTAGAACTAGTTTAACTATCTATAACTCATTTAAACTGAGTTATCTAATTACAACTCAAATAAACTCATCCTGGACCCCTAAATTTTAGGGAGAACATATACATGACTGCAAAAATACTTCCAACTCAAATTTCCTAAGCTAATTAATTTAATTAAACTTAATTAACTATTTACAAGTTTCTATGAGAATATAATTCGATTTTAGTTCTATGACAAATTAAAATGGAATTTCTCGTTGCCATTTCTCCACACTCCCTCTCAGAAAGAAAGGGATTATAAACTACCCCGATCTTGTCACTGTGATCTTGACAATTCCTTTTTCAAAATGTCATCATCTTGCTCCTCCGTGGGAATGTACTCCAACAACATAATCTGCCTCAATACACAATCTCTGAGATGATGATATCGGATATCAATATGCTTGGTCCGATCATGAAAAACTGGATTTTTCAGAGAGTTTCATACAACTCTAATTATCGCAATAAATCACAGTTGGATCCATCTGTTGACCAAACAAACCAACCAGAATCTTCCTCATCCGGATGGCCTCACATGCTGCTTGACTTGTAGCCATGTATTATGCCTCTGCCAAACTGAGTGCAATTGATCTATGTTTTCTCCTGTACCAAGAAAATGTTGCTAACCTAATAGTGAAGTTCCCTCTTTATGTTCTCTTCCTTTCAAATGGAATCCCTGTGCAATTTTCATTGGTGAAGACTTGAAGCTTCACTCCCTCTGTCTGTCTGTACCACAATCAATACTGAGTAGTTCCCTTGAGGTATCTCAACAAATTCTTTGTTGCCTTCCAATACAACTTGGTAGGCCTAACCATCTCTTGACTAAGATGTTTAACCGCATAGAACATATTTGGCTGTGTGTTCACCAAATACATGAGTGAACCCACAGGCTACCTTGAAACAATAGCTTCCGCTACTTCCCCTGAAGTAGCATCCTCTTTCCTCCAGTTACCTACTAGAGGAGTCTCCATGGGTTTGTTGCTCTCCATGCGGAACCTCTTGAGTATTTCGTTGGCATACTTACCTTGAGACACAAACAATTCCCCATCACCTTGCCATACTTCCATGCCCAGAAAATAATGCATGAGCTCCATGTCCTTCAACTCAAACTCTCTTGCAAGGTCCTCCTTCCAAGACTTGATCAGTTGGTAACCTTGTCAAAATCAAATCGTGGACATATAACATAATGATCAACAATTTACCTTCCACCACTATGTGGTACAAGTTTGCATCCGCTTCATTCTTGGTGAAGCCCAACTCAGTGAAGTAGTTATCGATCCTGGTGTACCAAGCACAGGGTGCTTGCTTCAGCCCATACAACGCCCTTTTGAGCCGGCACACATGCGACTCATGGTCGAAGGTCTCAAAACCTTCAGGCTTCTCTATGTACACCTCTTCCTCAATTGTTCCATTAAAGAAGGCTATCTTAACATCCATATGATGTATCTTCCAACCCATCTACGCTGATAATGCCAATATAGATCTTATGGATGAGTACCTTTCAACAAGAGAAAAGGCTCATCATAGTCAATCCCCTCTACCTGTGAAAAGCCACAGGCCACAAACCTGGCCTTATGCTTCTCCACACTACCATCTGCAACTTTCTTTACCCTATAAAGCCATCAGGAGCTCACAACTGACTTGTCCTATGGTCTCGTAACCACATCCCAAATATTTTTACAAACTATGGAGTCATACTCCTCCACCATGGCATAAACCCAAACCAGTTGCTGCAGTGCCTCCTCAAAGGAATATGGCTCTGTCTCAACACATCCGCTCATAAGAACCATGTATCCTATGTAACTCTCAGGTGACCTCCTCTGCCTACGCTAAGATGTGGGTGCTCCCACATTCTTCCGTGCATCATGCAATAGCTTGTCAGCGTCTTTAGTGCATTTATCCCATCTCTAGAAGACTCTTCCTGGGTGGATGTCTCCACTCCCAGATCCTCTACATGTGGCTGCTTCACATCAATCTAAGGCTCCTCAACCTTAAGAGCTAAAATCTCCTAAACCGCATGTAGCTCAAGCTCCCTCTTAAGGGAAACTCGCATAGCCTTCTCCTCATCGAATTTGACATCCTTGCGAACCACTGTCATCCTGCTGGTTGACAAGTACACCTGATAGTTGTGAGGTGTATCAGTGTACCCCACAAATATCCCCAACTTTTTTGTCGGTTCAAACTTCTTCCATGCATCTTTGGTCACATGGAAATATACAGATGACCCAAAAATCCTTAAGTGACCAACATTTGCCCTCTTACCAAAATAAGCCTCCTCTGGCGTCTTCATCCCAAGAATCTGATGTGAGCTATGGTTATGAAAATAAACCGTTGTGTTTCATGCCTCAACCCACAAGTGTAGTGGTACGCCCCGATCATGTAACAATGCTCATGTTGCCCCTACAATTCTTCTGTTCTTCCTCTCGGCCACCCCATTTTACTGTGGGTTATGGGGTGTCGTCAACTCCTGTTTAATCCCTTATGTTGAACAAAAGTTCTTAAACTCATTTGAGACATACTCACCACCGTTATCACTTCTCAAAGATTAAACATTCTTGCTAGACTCTTTCTCAACCAATGCTTTAAATTCAAAAAAATTTGTGAAATTTTAATCCATCTTCTGCATGAAAAATATCTAGCATTTACGAGAAAAGTCATCAACAAATATAACATAATACTTGTGTTTGGACATGGATGTTGTCGAGAATGTTCCACACACATCTGAGTCAAATCGCTATAGAATTGCCTTTGCTCGACTGTCTCTGTCGTGAAAGGAAGCCTTGGTGTATTTTCCCAAAATACACACCTTATATGTATCAACTTGCTCTAGTGTACCTTTGGGAAGACCAGTAGATATCTACTACATGATTTTCAAAGCCCCATGATGCAAGTGACCCAATTGCCTGTTCCACAACTCACTAACGTCTTGGCTCTGCACCTTCTCTACTTTCGTGCTCAAAGAATCACAATCCTCTGCTACCAACTTATAGAGATTCTTAAGTCGAATCCTTATCTTCTTTACTTGACCCGTGCCTATGTGTCAAAGGAATGCCTTTCCTTTCGATAAGATCACACCATAGCCTCTATCCTCAAGCATGGCAACCGATACTAAGTTTTTCTTCAACCTGGGTACATACATAATATCTCTCGGGGTGAGAGGAGCACCCTACTCCCTCTGAAAATTAATCGGGCCCAATCTAGTAGCACTATACCTCCCGTTGTCACCCATCTCGATATGCATTTGGAGATCTTTCTCCTCCAGGTCACTGAACAAATCCTTGTCATCAGTGATGTGGAATGAAGCTCCACTGTCAAGTTACCATACACTACCCATCATTGATGACACTGTGCATGCAATGAGAGAAGTGAAATTCGAATTGAGAGAACAAAGCCTCAACCACCGCTCCTCCTGAGGACTTCTTCTTGGACTTCTTAAGCAGACAGTTTGTAGGAAAATGGCCGAGCTCAAGACAATGAAATAACTTAACTTTCATCATGTCTTTCTTCTTACTTCCATGGAAATAATCCCATTTGGAATGGGATGCCTTCCATTTCCCTTTCCTTTCCTTACTTGCTAAGGCACAATTTTCCTCATAATTAGTCTTTGATGAGGAACAATCTTTGGTGTTTCTTCTTATCTCCTCCTGCATCAAATCCGACCATAGTCGTTCCCAATATGGTAGCTTCTCCCTCCCATTGATAGAGTCTTGATAGTTATTCCAACTCTTCGGAAGGTCTAGGAGAGCTAGGCTCACAATATCATCCTTGACAATGGTTATTCCAACACTTCCAAGCTCACCATGACAGTGAGTGAACTTGGTCAAGTATTTTGAAATGGTCTTGCCTTTCTCCATCTTGATTTTTCGAATTTTTTCTTTTAGTGCCAACTTCCTATGGTCACTATTGTTTTGGAATAGGTTCGTCAATTATTTCCACATATCATATAGAGTTTCCTTCCCATGGAGCCTTGAGACAATGTGGTCTCAAACTCCCTCAAGGATTATCTGCCTCACCTTCGCCACACACTTCTTCCATTCGACTAGATTTTGTGCATATGATGTTTCTGATTTAGGGATGTCTTGATCAACGAATTCCTTCAAGCCATTATCCTCCAGCACAACCTCCATTCTGTCCTTCGAGGATATATAATTCGAGCTTCCTTCCAAGGCATATGCGAGCCACAAACCGTAGAACGCCATCTGACGATCCTGAAGTATGTATGGAAAATTCAAATTTCACCTATAACCCAAAACTCAAAACTTCGAAATCTCCTCTAGTATACTGTCTTCAACGCCGAGTAGAATTTGATTTAATTTACAATTTAATTCAAGGACAAATTAAACTAGAATTTCTTGTTGTCATTTCTCAACACATCCTTGACAATGAAGGTAATATCCTTTTAATAGGTGACTTTAAAGCTTGAACTTCAAGCAACCAAGCTATTATTCTAAGCAATCATTCCAACCCTAATCCTCTTTGGTTAGACGAAGACCCTACTCTGGCTAGAAGGTACAAAAGGAGCTCTGAAGACCTCGTGGGAAATTTATTTGGGTCGGAGCTAGTCAAGCTCTGTAGTGCTCAAGACCTCATAATTTGCAACGATCTAAAGAAGTGGCCCAATTCCAGCAAGATGACCTGCATCCATGGACTTGGTAGCAACGTGGTAGACTATGTTATTTCCTATCTCCCATTATACAATGAAATAATAAATTTTGACATCTTAAACAACCACGAGCCTGAATTTGATCGTAGGCCTTTACTTATAACTCTCAATTTTGTCATGCATAGAGATCTCATAGAAAGTAATTCTTATAGCCAAAAGAACTTAATATTTGATAGAAATAAAAACGATCTCTTTCTAAATGAATTAAAAACTAATTTGCTTCCTTTATCTAGTATAGACAACATAGAAGACCTCTATCAT
>APFE031724775.1:0-14987 GCA_000404065.3 Pinus taeda
GAGCTCATCTGGATCAGCAAGGCTGGACTGCTACAACAAGCGTTGGACCTAAGGTAAGATCAAAAAACACTTGGTTTCCCATAGAATAATGAATATTTAGAGAAGGATTGCTCTTGTTTGTTCTGTTTGTCACTAGAGAGTCTTAGACTCCAAGGGAGGTTAGGTTTGTCCGCAAAAATAACTCTTTCCGCATGACAGGGAGGTAACCTCATCATTCCCCAAAATACGTGTCAGCCTGTTATTCGAGAAGATCTTGTACTCGAGCACAGCAAGGCTCAACGGTATGATCATTTTCCATTTTTGTTTTCTTTTGCATGAATCGTTGTTCGAAGCTATTTCCATTGCATACGTCGTTGCATTTGAATTTGAACGAGAAATGCACCACCAGCTTATTTGTGTCTCAACAAACAGCTGTTGTTCCTTTGAGAATTTGCAAGTGAAGCCATGGGAGGAAGGTTAGTCTGCCGAGAACCACAAACATTAACTGTTTCGGCTGCAGCCCGAAGAATCCTGAAGAAAGCAGGATGGTTGACCTACCTCAATCGCCTGAAGGAGTCTAATGAAACTGTAGCGAAGGAATACTCCACAATAAGAGGAAAGCGAATAGAGGTCACTGACGATATAATAGCAAAAGTCACAGGACTACTGGCCACAGGACCAGTATGGACAATAAAGAAGGAAAGGCTGCAGAAGATTGTGGAAATGTTTCAGGATGAGGGCCAGAGTTTAACAGTCCAAGGAAAGGGGGTGCTACCAGCAACGCTAGGAGAACGATGGGCGGAATTGGCGAAAATTATCCAGAGCTAAATTACTTGCGAAGGCAGAAAAGACGTGGTAATACCATGTCATCTAAAACTCCTAGCTGTCTTAAAACAAAAATGTTTTGTGAATTTACCTGCATTGCTAAATTCGTTATTGCATGATGTGGCACGAAGTATGAAAAAGGCACAGCACATAGAATTTGTGGTTAGCCACCACAGATTAATTCACTTGATAATGAATCGTAGTCTCACCCAGCAGCAGACCAGCTGGGAAGAACTAATTGATATTATTAATAAAGGCACGGCCACATCTGGACGCTCGGAGAAACGAAAACGAATTGATAGCACACCCCAACGTCCAGAGAAACGAAAGAAGGACGCTTGCACAGAAGTGCAAGCTGAAAAACGAGCTGAAAAACAAGCTGAGAAACAAGCTGAAAAGCAACTTGAAAAACGACCTGAAAAGCGGAGGCATGACACTGGTACATCTGAACAACTAGAAAAACGTAGAAAGTCGGCAACGCTTGCAGGGTTACAAGCAGAGCTGAAGAAACCCCGGGATCACACAAGCCAAGCAATAGAGATCATAGATGAGCAATCTGTGGAGACAGATACAGAGGAAGAAAGTAACGAGGATGTAGAGCAGTCTGCAGGGATAGAGACCGAGGCAGAAATAGAGGAGGAAGACGTTGAAGGGGGAGAACGGTCAGCTGAAACAGAAACGGAAGAAGAAGACGTTGAAGGAAAAGAGCAGTCTGCAGAGGCAGAAATAGGAGGAGAAGAAGAACAGGATGAGCAGACTGAAGAAGAAGGAGATGAGAAAGAAGAAGTTGAGCGGCCCGAGAAGGAGGAAAGAATGGAACAGCAGGGAGGAAGCCCAGTACAAAATCTGATAGGGGAAGATGAATTGGCCAATATTCTGGCCAATATGGGCGAGTATGGCAAACACTTGAGTCCATCCAACCTCCAGGCCGAAGAAAAAACCCAGGAGAAAGATGCACCTAAGGAAGTGCATATAGAAGAAGCAGAAGTAGAAAATTCACCCATTCATGATGAGAAGGTAACAGAAAATGTCGAGCATGAACAGCCCGTTCCTAGTAAAAAGGCACTAGAGGAAAGTCCAGAGGAAATAAGGCAGAAGAGGAATTGGCCCAAGAAAAAACAGAGCCAAGCAAGGTTCTTACCCCAGAACAGCCACCTCAAGAATAAAATTGGGAAATTAGCCACAGTCCAACCCACAGCAAACAGTCTTCTGTTCTTTCTGAGAAGTTGATGGAAATAAGGGAATTACAAAAGGAAAAGGGGACACTGTTAAATGTAATAGTCAGGCTTTGCCAACAGATTAGGCTTCTAAAAGCAAGACAAAAGGGGGTAGGGACCTCAACAAGAAAAGGTTCGCCCACACCAATAAGACCCCGTAAGAACAGGAGGCGAAGGACCGGGAGCCGTTCCACTACTCAAAACCTTGATAGAAGCCAAACTGCTACTCCTAATGAAGCAGAAAGACAAACTGTTGTTCCAATTGAAACAGAAGAACAGACTGTTGTTCCATTTGAAAATGAATCGCAGTGGTCTGGAGTTCGTGTTAAAATAGAAAAAGATGATAAGGTGCTTCAGACGGAGGCACCACCTTCAGGAGTAATAAGGGTTATGAATTCAAAGCAGCATAGTAAGAAAGTCCAAGTAAAGCTCCCAACCTCCACGGATGCATGGAAAAAGGACCCAAAAATAAGAACCCTTCACCATCATTTGAAGCAGGCCCAGCAAGAAGCAGAAAAGCTCAGGGAGCAAACGGTCCCCCGTGAAAAATATGAGGAATTACAGCAGCAGTTAAGGAACGTCAACCTGTCTGAAACCCAAGCCTTCGAAGGATGGTGAAAGGAGCAAGAGAAAGTTGCCAAGGTAACCCATAGATTAGATGTAGTTATTAAACAAATGGATACCTTGTGTGCTCTATACAATGATGCCCTAGCATGTAGAGCCCCTACCAAAAACTATGCCCTATTTTTAATGGAAAGATACTTACAATTGGAAATTAAGGTCGTTAGGGCAGGTGCTCCCATAGAAATTAACACTATAAATGATTTTATAAATTGTTGTAAGCATTATGGGGTAAAATTACAAAGGTTATTGTGTGAATTTGACCTGCATAACCTTGTACTAGAACAAGATACTGAGCTAAACCCTGGCCCTTTTGTTGGGGATATTCAATTACAAGCATTCATTTCATTTGCAGTCAATCAAATTAAATGGCTTAAAGCCTACAATGCATTTCAGAGACAAGAAAACGGATTAGATCTATGGGTAAGAGCTGAGCCTAGAGACCCAGAATAGTTATGGAGAAGTCATAGAAATCTCATTAGGGCTCCAGGAGTGATTGAAGCATTAGGACCTATGCATGAAGCGATCATTCGTCAAGGGCTTGAATTCTTTTCTTCTATTAAAGACCCCGCCATTGAAGCAGCTAAATTTCGATATCGAGTATCTAATCCAAACATTCAACTCAGAGAACCATTTAAGTATGAAAATTTTAAGCTTGCTTCTAATCGATTCCCCCTCTATGGCGAACTTGTTTTTAGGGCAGAGCCATCCTGGTTAGGATATAGGTTCCGGAGTCCAATCATTTGGCATCCTGCACCTGGATACCAAGCCCTGTATGAGATGCCCGAGGGCCAGACAAGCCATTTCTTTGATCATCTAGTTTCGCAACATGGGTGTAGGCCCCCACACGAGATTCCATCTCCAGCCTACTCCCTCACTGCTCTGCATGTCAACTACAATGTTTTCATGAGACCATGAAAAAGGGTAAGATGGGGGGTGTGTGGAGTACCAAGGAAGGTATGTTTCGATGGTCATTTTGGTTTCTTTCCATTAGAACTCAAAAGCCTTTTGCATGGGAAATTTAGATAATGATAAGAATTTATAATGAAACACGAGAGATTAATGAGAAGCACTAATAATCGTCATTTCTATGTGCAGGAGGGAAGAAAAATGGGAGGTGGCCATTCCAAAAGTAAAGACAAGGATAAGCTAACTGATGTCCCTCTGATGGAAGACTGGAAGTGAACCAGATCAAAATGGATCAACCCAAGAAAGGACGCGGAGATACCATCATGGAACAAAAAAGGGAAAAAGTGACACAGAATTAATGATTCTGCGAATCCCTCAGGATCTTAGATCCGGAGGGATCGCCATTTTAACTATTTTCTGTATCTAGATATCTCTGCCATCTTCCTTATAAAAGGGATAACACTGTTGGCTGCAAGGGGAACCTTTATGTAATTTCTTTCAAGGAAGATCAGGACTGTGATCTTTATGTTCTGTTGAAGACTTGAGTTCCTGTAATTTTATTGCATGCCTTAATACAGACTTGTTCGCTTTTTTATCTTTGAGCCTGGATCTATCTTAAGTGGTGTACCCCTAGAGGCTAAGGGCCCAGCCTTGGACGACACTTGCTCTTGTACTATTACGCGTGATTTCCATGTGGTTTGTTCATAGACATAATCTAGTAATCTGCTATGTTTTAAGAATATTCTATTACATGCTCTGTTATAATTAACTCATTTTGTGTTCTTGAACTTTATATTGATGCTATGTCATTTTACCAATCCTTTAAGTATTGATTAATCTTTACAGGACACTGTTACTCTATTATAGAATTCATCACGATTGTGTTTTGCATTATAACAAGTCATCTTGAAAGGTCTGTTTTCATATGATTACTGAATGTTATTGTTCGTGAGATGCAATCGCATGCGTTTATCCAGATTAATAATAGAAGAAGATTGAGTGTGTTGTGTTTCTAAGGTTTTGATCGATAGTGTTGTTCCATCATATGTGTACATCTTTTAAGACTGAAGGATTGATGTTTTGATTGGAGTGATTAAATAGAATTGCAGCTTAAGGAACTTGGTTATTGCTTATTTCGACTGCTATTTTATTTCTAAATTGTTGTTCCATTTATTTGTTGTTCCATTATTTTGTTGTTCCATTTATTTGTTGTTCCATTTCAACTACTGTTCCATTTCCAGATTGCTAATTTGTTGTTTCTTAAGGACAGACTCAGGCTGTAGTGGGCCCCAACATCTGCTACTTGGCTCCCATATCTCTGAGCTACTCCCATCAGCTATGAAAGGGATGTGTTACTGCTACCAAGCCCTTGGCTGATGTGCTGTTCTATTTCATTTCTTTTTCCTTTACCTGTTGTTTCATTTCTAGTCATTAAGAACAGTCCCAGGCTGTAGCGAGCCCCGCATCTGCTATTTGGCTCCCAGACCTCTGATCTATTCTCATCAGTTAAGGAAAGGATGGGTTATTGCTACCGAACCTTCGGCTGATGCAATACTTGGTGTGGTTTAGTCTTTTGAAGTAGTTAAGTTGTGGACTTGCATTAATTTACTTTCGTAGTTTTTACATAGCTGTACTACAAACATTACTCTGGCAAGTGCTAAGCCTTAGACTGAGACACTCCTTGAAATAACCAGATGATCCCGGATTGACATATTAATGTGAGGTAACTAGAGGTGAAAGAGACCCTTTTTATAGCTCTATAGAGTTCACCAGAATTCAGCCCACCAAGCTAGTGAAAGAGATCAGAAAGAAGCTATTGTCTGAGGTAGGCATACCCATGCTCAAGGATAATAAAGCATGCCCTCATGTCAAGTACAAAGCACATCCAATATGCATAAAAGTATAAAGGAACTAAAAATACACAATGGATCATTCGATCATATCCAAATAAGGACATGTATGAATATCACATATAAAGAATTGATCAATGATGTTGAAATACGAAGCTGATCACTGAAGTCATAAAGCTGATCCAAAAAGTACAAAGTCAAATAGTGGAATAAATGGTACTGAACTACAACTCAGGTGAGAACATATAGGATGTCAATGTAAGGAACTACAACATATAAGGTGGATGGTGTCAACAAGAAGAAACAGGAGCAACTGACAAGTGAACCAAGAAATGTTGATGTAAACCCAAGGTCTTCACCGACCACTGTGGTACTTTTCTACACAATGGGAATAAATGATCTGAATTCGACCATGTGAGAAATCATTTGATTATTAGTCATTGATGTATATGGTTAACAAATGTGAGACTACTCACCGTTAATGATGATGAGAGCCAAGGTACCTAGTACAATCTAACAAGTGCAAATAAATGAGTTGTAGTCAAAAACTTGGAAGAATCTATCAATCAGGAGACAATGATGTTTTCCAATTGTCAATAATAAAGGAGTCTACCACTGATGACTACAAACCCTAAGGCACTACCAAATGGACTCTAGATCTCGTTTCAAGAGCCATGAGTTGAATTCGATGGGAAAATATCTGCTAGAAGGAAGGCATTAAGGCATCCTTCATCAATCTAGTGAAAGTGTAACTTGTAGGCCACTAATGTGGAAGGAATCAGATGAAAGATGTAGTAACTCAACCGAAGCACATTTCCAATGTCCACAAGATGTAGCTAGCACACGATAGAAACCCTTTGAACCAACAAATAATGAAAGCTGACATAGAAGTGAGGAATCCACCAATAGGGTCAAATGGAAACCAAGGCACTGCATGAATCCCAATGTGTGATAATGAAAGCTGACATCGAACACAAGAGAAAAAAATTAGTTAAAGACCCAAGATACTGATCGATGTTGAGCACAAGGTGACCTATTAATAATAAAAATAGGGCCAAGGTGCGGCTCTAGATTTGCTCTTAGAGAAATTTTTCATAGTCGATAAGAGCAAGACCTGCTAGCAAGAAGTCAATGGAGACCTTCTCAAATTAGCACGAGAAAAGGACTAAATATATTATGTGATAAAAAACATGAACCTGACAACTAGGGATGGCCGACTGAAAAATAGGTCAAGAGACACCATAAAGAGGCCAACTCAGGTTTACTTCCCTTGAACAAAAGAATGACTCAACTGTGACTACATGGAAGCATATGATAAATGTGCATAAGTTTCTCATGCAGGAGGGATAAGAAAACTCTCCATATGATTGGAAGAGATAACCAGTCGGAGGAGTGTTGACTCAGTAACAAGGTTAAGGCTATCCTAAGTCAAAATAAAGTGCATACCAATGCAGAAGAGATTATTTTTTGAGTGATTTATTCAAGGGCGACACAACTGAATCGAGCAACCATCAAATATGGAAATAATGTCCCGTTCCCGCTCTTTTTTGGGATATATAATGTTTTTGTATTTTTCATATTTATTAAGCCTGAAAAAGAATAAAGGAATGCTATAGTATAGTGGAAAGAATGAGTGTTGAAAAAGCAGATGCTTATTTTCCTGGGAGGGGAACATTCCTATGCTCAATGCAAGGTGGTGAAATTGGTCAATGACACTCAAAGGAATGTTCTTTCCATGGGTAAAAGGGGATGTTGAGTTGCAGAGGATAAGTGATTAGAAGGTTGATTTCATAGAATATATGGTCAAAAGGTGGCTTAAATACTAGTCCAAATGAAGTCGTCTCAAGGCCAAAAGGTGAAAATGGTCAACATGCAATGCATCAGTACAAATCAACCCAAAGGAGCCTCTAGGGTATAAATCCAGAAAATAGCGAAGTAGAAAGAGAATGAGTCTCCAATGCACAAGTCATGGCAGGACTAAATGATGGGGTCAACCATATGGCAAAAGATATCACAGTATGGAGGCTAGTATGAAAAATGTAGTGGAAAGTGATTTTCCCTAACCTATATGCTAGTAAGAAAGCAATACATGCCATGATGGGCCTACAGTCATGGGACTGAAGCCATTTCTCGAAAAAGTCTCCAAAAATATCCTGTAAAAACAACCCAATCCCAACACTCCAAGCCAAAAGGTCAAAACGATCATAAAATAAAAACCAACTTTTGAAAAAATAATTTTCAGTTTTCAACCTATATAAAGACTTTTGGACTCACAATTTTCTCATTTGTGTTTTGAGCAAGGAGCTGTGGAGAAAAACTCAAGCAAGCTTCCTCTATCAAATTTAACTGTTCAAATTGCTTCAAATCTTCCAGGTAAACCTCTAGTCATACTTGTAATAATTTTTTATGCATTTTAGATGTTTTTTCATAAGTTTGACCGTAAGAAATTAATTTTAAAATTTTTACTCTGCGTACATGCGGGTTGGATATAGGTAACCTGCATATATGAAGGCCCTATACACAACGGTGTGGAAAACAAACCCACGTGTGCACGAGTTTAAAATTTTAAACATGGATTTAAAAATATGAAACATATTTTTTTGCAGGAAGACAATTACTTGGCGTGAAAGAGAGCACAGTGCCATTGATAACCAAGTGATGGTGGCTCAAAATGCGTTAGATGCCTTGAGAGGATGTGGTTTCTTAAAAATCTTAAAAATACCAAACATGAAGGTGAATACTCAATGACTTGAGCTTCTAATTCACTACAGGAGTGCAGAATAAGATGCATTCGTGATTGATGAGATGCCCTTGAGGATCGAGATAGAAGACATTTGTTTCATTACAGGTCTATCCCGAAGGGGGGAGAGAGTGCACTCAACTGGTAGGATGATAGGTAGTCTCAGTGTAGAAGACTACGCCTATATATATAGTCTTGGCAACCCTGAAAAGGTTGGAAGTTAGTTACAATCAAGTATGTGGAGAGTTTATCATTAAGAATATGTTAGATACCTAGGGGGAGTAATATGGGGTACAAAGGGAGGTACCCAAGGTAATAATGTAATAATGGGATGGGTCATAGTAATAAATAAGCTGGTTAACCCATATCATTTAAGGGACCACAAGTAGTTAGTAATAATGTAATGGACCCATGGTTACAGTTACAACAAGTGGTATCAGAGCACTTTCTTGGGCAAATAGTGGAGATTTTTTTTTATTTTTTGCATGATTTCAGGGGCGGCGAGTTTGCAAATCAGATATGTACATTTTGGTGCAAGATCTGTACAATCTAATTGTAGATCTGGATTTTATGTGAAAAAATACCCGGTTTCAAAAAACAAATCGGTCGAATTGGAGTCCGGATGAAGGAGATATCGCTGATTTAAAAATCAGTGGGGTTGCAGACAATTTTTCGGGGCAGCAAGTTTGCGGCGTAGATCTAGACGTCCTGGTGCAAGATCTGCAAAATCTAATTGGAGATCTGGATTCTGTGTGAAAAAACACTCAATTTCAAAAACAAATCAGTTGAATCAGAGTCCGGATGAGGGAGATATCGCTGATTTAAAAACTACTCTTTTTTCAGAAATTTTGGTGACGGCGGAAGAGTAGCAGCACAAATCTGAAATTCCAGTGCTTGGATCAATATTTCTATAACATGGGAAGATGCAAAATGATTGTTCCAATTCTGAAAACAGGTCATAATAGGGATCCTGAGCAATATTGACTAAATTGTGACAATTTCAAATTTTCGCCAATTCTTTTTGTGTGATGGATTAGAAATTGAAGGACTTGTATAAATTTGATGGCTCTCATCCAACCAAATGGCTAGCACAAATGGAGAAATATTTCAAATTGGGTTACGTCTATGATGATGACACTTAGCTTATAATGGGGAGCATATACTTGGACAATGAAAGACGACAATGGTGGCAAGGGCATCAATGTGGCTATGGAAGGTTCTTGACTTGGGACGCCTTCAAAAAAGCTCTTATTGACCACTTTGACTGTAAAATTCTTGTGGATAAGTTCACACAGAAAGACACACAGCCTAGAAAAGATTTTATTTTTACAGGAAAGAAGGAAGCCAAGGAACCTAAAGGGTTATTTTCTGCTGCTATCTCCTTATTACAGGTTCATGGATTGATTCAGAAAGAGAAGATCATTGTTTCTATAAATCTTAGTTGCAAGCATAATTTCATCAATGTTAATTTGGCAAAAAAATTGTAAGTTCCCGCAAAACACATTGAAAACACACAGGTGGATGATGAGGATGTCCAAGTGTATAAGGATTTGAAGATTTATATGGATAAATATGTGTGGCATGGTGATTTTTATACTTCAGAGACAGATAATATGGATGTTGTTTTGGGATACCCATGGATGGAATCAGTGGGTACTATAAATATTAATGTGCAGAATAAATTCCTGAAGCTCTGGTATAAAACGAAGAAAATTACATTACAGGATATTTCTATCAATAAAAAGGTAGAGTCCACGGAGGTTGATGGAGAAGATGTTCCAGGGACTGACATATCAGATGATGAGCAGTTGATGGTCAACAATCAAACACAAACAGAGGCTGAATCCAAAAAGGTAACAGGTGTTGATACCTCCGATGAGGGTTCAGTATTTGAAGTCATATTGGAAACGAAGACACCACAATAGGGTGAATTAAAGAAAAAGACACCGTGGGTTAAAACTTCAACATATCATCACCCACATCACCCCACAAGAAGACAACCAACAAGATGGCAACCAATTAGCCACAACGACAACAACCCCCATATGACGGATAGCGAGGAGCGACAATCCACCTACTACACATCAGCACAGAAGAGCTGCCACGATCAACTTCCATCTCAAGTGAGCGAGGCACCAACGAGATCGAGGGTTCACCTTTCTCTTGGATGGCTAGATGCACTTGCATGGTACCAGTGGACTACTCTTTTGAGTAGATCTTCTTATTTATGTTCTTCTCATGTTTCGGGGATGAAACATGCTAAAGGGGTGGAATGTTATATACCTAGGGGGGGTAATATCGGGTACAAAGGGAGGTACCCAAGGTAATAATGTAATAATGGGATGGGCCATAGTAATAAATAAGGTGGTTAACCCATATCATTTAAGGGACCACAAGTAGTTTGTACTAATGTAATGGGCCCATGGTATTAGTCGATAGTATGAGGGATCCATGGTAAAGATCCATGGTATTGTATATATGAGGCCTATATAGAGGCTAGAGACTCCACATGCAGGGATGTGAAGGAGTTGTGAAGGAATATTGTATGAACAAGCATATGGCTTGTGGAGTATTCTCCTTCCTTAAGGAGTGAATGTATGGTGTTGCCCTACCTTAAGGGTTTGATAATAAAGAAGCATTTCTATCTATATTCAGATCTTGTAATTATTGGGTATATTTGTTATTTATCATATATTCTAGGTTACAGTTACAACAAGTGGTATCAGAGCTATAACAAGTGGGTTATTTCTATTATCATATATTTTTGGGTTAGATCCATAACAGAATCCTACTATTTACCATAGCCAAGGTAAACAGTTCTACTGCTCTACATCAAACTTCATGTGGTTCCATGAGCCTTGCAGTGGATTACCTCATTACAGCCTTTGATTGGTGTACACCTCTACTAACCAACATGAAGAAACAACTCACTTCCATTAAGAAGGGTCAGATGAAGAATTTTGGATATGGAACTATATTATGTTCCTTCTTTTTCTAGAGACTACCTAGGCATCATCCCAAGTTTTTATCTACCATCAGTAGCTCGAGAGATCTACGGATGGGCAAGTGGGTTGACTTGATGAAACAACTAGGGGGTGGTGAGGTCCCTAGGATGAATTTTTCCTTTGGTGGGAACAACGCGTCATTATAGTCAAAGACTACCCTTATGTTAGAATGGATTTCCAATGAGATCTATATCTAGTATTGCCACCAGACAGAGCATGGGGTACCATAAGTATAAACGATTTTTTAATTTTTGAATTTTAAGTTTTTTGGATTTTCAATATAAATGAATTAAAAATCGTTTTGATTTGACAACACACTTACAAAATTATTGATCATGTTTCAGATGTGGGACTAGTGAGACTTGATGGACTTCCTCGACATAGGCATCATTGAAGGGATGTCGAAGGGGATGCAGCTGAGATTGAGAGAGTCCTCCATGCAGTCTACAGAAACTTGGTGAGATTAACTCACCAAGTACCCATGGTGGCCATAGAGGACTTACAAAAGGAGATGTAGTAATGCATGGTAGGAGTACCATGGGACTGGGTGTGACTATTTCGGTGGGTGGCTAATGCCATTGTTTTCTTTCTATCTGCTCATCCTAAGCAAGATCGTTAGATAGATGATCATATATTTTTGTGATTAGACATGATGATGGGCATAAGCCCAAATTTTGTAGGGCATTTTGTCCCTAGTTTTGTATATTATTTTGGACACAAAAACTCTATCTATATACAGACGATTTTATGATGATCATATATACAGATGACACTTCAATTATTTTTTATGTTTTAATGTGATGAATGATTATATGCAATCCAATTCTTGATTAGAAATAGAATCTGCCAAGGAATTCTCTGATCACGGAATGTGAACAAATGTGATATAAACAAATGATATTTGCATTAAACATACTCTTAGAAATTAGTGATAGAAATAAGGTTCTCGTACCCGATAGATGTTATTTAGTTGAGATACCACCAGTTGTGAATCTAAATAAACTACTAATGAATCAATATCAACAGATATCGCCTCAGATAGTAAATTAATAATAGTAGTATATTCAAAAATATTATTTGAAGTAGGACTGATACATACTCCTCTCGCAACCATCAACTAGACAGTTGGATAGTAAATCACCCAAGCCATGGAAGGAAGGTTTCGGGTGTGTCTACTGGCACCATCGACAAACCCTAGATATATGAAATCATCCATAAAATCCTACCAAAGCCAATAAAAAAAATATCAACATCACTAAAACTAATAGATAGATATGTACAATCATACAACATATACAAACAAGTAAATGCTCAGGCGAAGCCTAAGCAAAGTACTTCTTAAAGTACAACCCATTTCTGGGTTCCGCCAACTTGTTTCCTTCAAAATCAATCAATTCATAGGTTCCCTTTTTCAAAACTCGCTTGACAATGAAGGGACTGTACCACATAGACTTAAACTTGCATGCCCCCAAGGCATCTTTCTCTTGATCATAGACCAAGACAAGGTCACCTTCAGAGAAAATTCTAGGACAGAAAACTTTATCATACTGAGTTTTTACCCTCTTTTTATGAGCTTCATTTATTGTGGTAGCATCTCAACGTTGCTCATCAAGATGCTCCAAATGAATGAGGAGTTCTTCGAGACTAGAAGTCTCAGGAAGAAGTTCAACAGCCAGCTTAAGGGAAGGAATTTCACATTTTATAGGAAAAATAGATTCTAACCCATAAACCAGTTGAAAAGGAGTAAAACTAGTGGCAGTCTGAACTGATGTTCAGCATGCCCAAAGTGTTGGATATAACATGATGTGCCAATTGGATCCAACTTTTTTAATCGTCCTTTGCAAGATGATTTTAAGGGATTTGTTCATGGCTTCGACCTGCCCATTGGCCTGAGGATAATATGGAGATGAATTCTCCTAACGGAAACCCAACTTGAGAGCCAATTCAGACATTAGTTGATTTTGGAAATGATTGCCATGGTTAGTGACAATGTATTTAGGAATACCGAACTGGGAAATAACTTGATTGAAGAGAAACAAGGCTGTTGTTTCACTATCATTCTTGAAAGCAAGCACAGCCTCAGCCCACTTAGTAAAGTAGTCTACGACCATGATGATATACTTGTGATTTCCTTCCGAAGGCGAATTACAAGTAGTAAAATCAATGCCCCACTTTGTGAAAGGACCGATGGTTATCACTGGGAAAAACAGAGTTGGATGTGTGTACATCCGAGTATAAACCTGACAAGGATGGAATCTCTTGATAGCTTCAATACAATCTTTGAAGATCGAAGGCCAAAAGTGGCCTACTCGCAAATTTTTTTGGGTTGTAGCAAGCCCAGATAGATGACTGCCACAAGCTCCACTGTGGCAATCATTAAGCACTAACTCAACCTCTTCCAAGGTTAAACAACATCTAAGGATTGAATCAATCCTACGAAGATATAAAGTGTCACCTATAATAATATAATTTTTAGCGAGGTGACTCAATTTTCTACACTCATCCTTGGAAAAAGCAGGAAGAAACTTCGAAGTCTAGAGATATATAATGATATATCCATACCAAGGATCTTGCAAGGAAATAAGAAATAGATGTTTATCCATAACATTTTCTTCGTGAATGATTCCTTCTTCACAAGGAAACTCTGAGATCAACTCTAAAAATACTAAATATTTCTTAGATTTAGCCAACATGAATTCGAGGTCGAATTCTTCTAAAATGACAATCCATCTATTGTATTTGCCCCCAATCATTCACCTACTAAGAACAAACTGAAATGGATTGACGACTGCTAAGACGAAAGTTTTTCGATGTAGAATATAATGTCGAAGCCACTCGACAACATGAAGAGCTACCAAAGCTAATTTCTCAATGGGATAATTGCACATTTCAGGGTCAACCAAGCCTTGGCTCAAATAGCAGATTACATGCTCACACAAGGCATCATCTTCTTGAACCAGAATCATACCAATAGTTGATTCTACTGTGGCAAGATATAAGAGGAAATCTCTACTATAATCAGGTGGACTCAACAAAGGAGCAGAGGTTAATGCTTTTTTCAAAGCATCAAAATATTTTTGCACTAAATCATCCCATAAAAATGGGACCCCTTTCTTAAGCAGTCGCATAAATCCTTTTGTGATCTCTACATAATTGGCTATAAATCTCCTCAATGAATTTTCTTTTACTTAGAGATTTTGAAGTTGACGTATAGAAGACGAGGGAGGCAACTAAATTATTGCCTCAAACTTGAGGGATGTACACGAATTCCCTCCATTGACATGATGAATCCCAAGAACTAGCCAGATATAACTGTGAAAACACACTTATTCGAATTCAACCGGATTTTATAAAAATGACATCGCTCAAAAATCAACCGAAGATGTTTAGGATGATCAATTCTCTTTAGAGAACGAGAAGCTAAATCATAAAGATATGCTTTGATAATGTGTTTAATGTCATGAAAAGCATATGACATGGCCCGCTGAAAAGTAGCTCCAGCATTTTTGAGGCCAAAAGGCATCATTTTGTATGAAAATGTGCCCCAGGGAAAAATAAAAGTTGTCTTGTGCCGATCTTCAAGACAGATAGTAATTTTATTATAACGAGAGAATCCGTCCATAACGAAAACATCTCATTACCTGTAAATTCATCAATAATCTGATCAATAAAGGGCGTGGGGTAATTTTCCTTAGGACAAACCTTATTTAGGTCCCTAAAGTCAATGCATACGCAAATCATTCCTTGTTTTTTTATCTACGAGGACTGGATTAGAGACCCACTCAGTTAAAGGAATGGGGTATATGATGTTGGCATTATGATTTAGGTTTGACACTATGGC
>APFE031724788.1:0-13122 GCA_000404065.3 Pinus taeda
AAACTGCTAAAAATAGAATCTCCTAAAAATAGCATTTTTGGGTCCCTTCCTATTTTTAGCAGTCCCTGGTCTAACTATAGGAAGTAAAAACGAATTTGGCCTTAACAACAGTTTAAAATATTAATTAATTAATCTCCATGAGTTAATTAGTTAAGGAAAAACAAACTTGAAGTCTATGTGAGGACATGCAACAGTTTATCTATTGATTGGTGAATTTATCCATCAGTGAAAGAGATAAGGATGAGTTGTAATTATGAGTTGTAATTAGTTGGCTCAATTAACTAAGTCAAGTCCAGTCAGATTAATTTAACAAGTTGTTAAATTAATGAGATTCAGTTTTTTAATGCTTGCATTCATGCTACAACTGGTATTTTCAAATAACTGAATATTATAGCTTAAATAACTGGTATTTTTCTCTATAAAATTTCAAATTAAAATTTGATAAAAATTAAATTGAGTAACTAATGTTTGTATGTAATAAATAGATTTGATAAAAAATAAATTTATGAGAAAACGTTTTTCAGAGTAAATCATATGATGACACAATGAACCATACTTGTTGGTTCAAAAAGCGTCGACAAATATATTATCATGTGATTTACGCGGAAAAACTTTTTGTCATAAACTTGATATGGATGACAAAAACCTTAATTCAAAAATTAAATTAAGTAATTAATATTTATATATAATAAATAGTCACCATAAGTTAAGCTTTATTAGTATAATTTTTTGAAGATGAGTTTTTTAAGTAAAGCAACCCAAGATCAATTTTTAAAAAATAATTGTTTTCTATAACTCAGCATAACTTTATGGTAAGAGAGAAAACATCTCATGCCCCAGATAATTTTAATGGGTTAAATACATTGCAACTCCTCAACTCCCCAAATCAAGTGATCATAAACAACTTGACAAAAAGGTACAACTAATTTTTCTTTCATAAGTTTGGTTTCCTGGTTATGCTATAGGAGACATCTTTCTTTTATCAGACCCTGTAAAATTCGTTTTGACAAGTGTTGTGATAATATTATTTAAGTGGGCTCTTTCCTTTTGTCTTATGGCAGCACCGTGCTACAGACTGTTAATATATATTAGGTAAGGTATTCTGACTGATGCTTAGCTACCTTCTGAACATAGTCACATGGACACTGTTAATTTTAGCTAAACCTAATGAGACAGATAAATGAACACATCAATAGAAATATTGAGCATTTGAATCCTGGGGTCACAACAATGAATATTGTAAAGATTGGCCAACATAAATATAGAAAGGAAGTAACAGTGAAAAATATATATATAGAAAGGAAGTACGTTGACAGTGTGGCTTTAACTGTTTATTTCTTTTATTATAAAATAGGATACATTCGTAATTAGTGATCAAATTCGAAAGACTGGTCTTAATTTTATTTTGAAAGCATATATTTATCTAATCCTTCAAAGATGAAAAATTATAAAAAAAAAATTGTACTTCTATTAACAAGTGTATATTAAATAAGCATTTCATAAAAAAATTCCAAAATGAAATGGTGTCCTTCTAAATCTTTAAAAATTAAAAAGTGGCTACATTAAAACATTATAAAATCTCAATGAAATTTAGTAAATAAGCAAACAGTTTTTTTAAATTCTATTAAAAAAAAGGGTAAACATATGTTTCTTCTATTCATTAGATAATCTTCAAAAATATTTGAATTTACATCATTGAAAATATAAATCTATTTTCACAATGGAAATTTTTTTTTAGTTTTCATTTGTTTCTAATTTATACTATCCATTTTGTTAAGCTTGAAACAATTTAAAGCAAACCAAAAAAACAAATATATACCTTCAACAACCAAGGGAACTGAAATTTTCTCTTAACATTTCTCAATCAAAGACCACTATCAATAGACTTTCATCTCCATTAAAAACTTCAAGCTCTATAAATTCAAAAAATTATGTAATTAAAAGGAAATTTTTTTATATCTAATAGGGAAATATTGTGATATGTAATAAACATTGTTGTATGGCTTGGTTCATCATTGTTTGTTTGTTTAAGAATGGTTTTCAAATTTGGTCCTTACAATGAATTCAAGTTTGGTTGATGTCTTCCTCTAATAATGTGGTTTATTTTCATTGATGTCTTTTTCTAATAATATGGTTTGTCTGTTTTTTTGTTTTTGGTTGATAAATGGGTGAATCCTAAAAATCACTCTTACCCTGTGGTTGAGAGGCCACAACTCAGGAGCATCTAAGCCATCAAAGTCACCCGAGCCTGAGCTGCACCAACGGAAACCATGCTGGATATTATAGTATCGGCGAGACTAGAATTGGTGACCTTTTACTTATGGAGCGCCTTAACAACACGCTACTTCACTGACTATTCTAAATCTCTTTGAGAATAATATGGTTTGTTTTCATTAACAATGTTGTTTAATTTTTCTATGATTTCAACACCTCCTTAAAAACCCATCATAGCTGCAACTACATGGACACCCACACGTACAACTTATTTCCTAGATGTTGAATGGAGAGAATGAAGAGGGAGACACAATAGTAGTTGTACGGATAGCTATTGGCATTCTATATCTTTTGGGAAGACCAACTGGATAGGAAAAAAGAAAAATTGACTTGTTGCCTTGTAGGTAGACCAATCTTCGGTTTTGTGGTGATTAATAGAGCCATGGAGTTTCATTTTAACACTTCTCCCTAGTTCAAAACTCTATATAATTTTATGGGAAGCACACTTATTATTTCTCAATTTTTGTTTTAGTATTAATTTGTATGTTTTCATAAAACTAGAGAGTTAATAAAGAAAAAGGCTTTTTAAGATAAGAGAAGAAATACGAGGTTTTAAATAAAGTTTGATTTTGCAAATGCTAGGCTTAATAGTAAGCTTGATTACAGTTGTCACAAAATCATCTAAAAATAGAAAATAGATGGTAGTAGTTATTTACAAGAATGTAAAAAACATTTGAATCACCAAGCATAGTTGCCACCATCTCATGGGGTAATCTCATAATTGAACAATCTTGTCTAAATGGTTGTCAGAATTGAACAATCTTGTTTGAATGGTTGTTTGACAAAAAATAAAGAAAAAAATTGCAAATTAGGAAAGAAAATAAAGATACAACACGAAATATGGTTATGATGTAAAAATGTCAGTATTATCACTTTAATCTTTTTTTAAACACCATAAAATTAGATCTTTAACTAATTTATTTCATTTATAACTATAAAATGAAAAATTATTCATTTATTACTATAAAATGAGAATGTATTCATTTATTACTATAAAATGAGAATGTATTTATTTATTACTATAAAATAAGAATTTAAATTAATAAAGAGATTACTCTGTCTATATGTCAATGTTCGCTAAAAAAAACCCTAAAGAAAGAACCCTATCAGTCTTATTATGTTATCTCAAGATTTCCATGTCGAACATCAAACTTTCAAAGTAATGATGTCTTCATGGAAAATGTAAGGAACCTTATCGGCCTTATTATACTATCTCAAGATATCTATGTGGAACATCAAAGCAATGTCATAAATATGTGATTAGTAATCTACTACATCTTCCAGGATGACGAATATATTCGGCATCCTTGAAGATGTAGTAGATGGTAGTAGTTATCTACAAGATGGAGAAAAAGGTTTGTGAATCAGTAAGCGTAGTTATCACCATTTAATGGGGTAATCTCATAATTGAACAATCTTGTGTTAATTGTGGGTTGACAAGAAAGAATAAAATTTTACAAATTAAGGAAGGAAAATGGAGATACACAAAAATTATAGTATGTGGTTATGATGTAAAAATGTCAATATTGTCACTTTAATCTATTTTTAAGCGTGGGACTAGTATGAAAATTATCATTTCAAATGTTGAATTGTGTCCCTGTTGAAGGCCATTGATTGGTACCGTGAAATCATTTTCCTTTATCAACACTTCAAAATCTTCATAACTCCCCTTCTAATCCCCTAGAAAAACGAATACATGAAAAAATATGAAGTGAAATACTTCAATGGATTGATTTTTCAGGGTTGAGCAGAGCAAGATTTAATTACAAACAGAAGTAAATATAAGGAAACACAAATCCATATCAAACCTTCGGGTTGAATGGAAATATTAAGAGATTCTGCTTGATATAGAGTGTAACCTTGATGGTTCTCAGTCTGCAACAATTTCATCATTTCCTCCTAAGGAAGGGCAAAAAGTCGTCGACTTTGCTCAAAGACTTAGTCCAAAAAATATTCATCGATGAGATGATGGACGATATAAAAAAAATTCAGTCTACACATAACTATATAAAGATCAATCAACCATTCCATACATAATAATTTTAATAGGTTCCGCCTAAATCAATGAACTTCATGAAAGGCCGGGGAAATGAAAGTTGAAAATTAAAACTAAGAGTCAAAAATACCTTGCAAACTTGTGTTGCACTCATCGTAAGGTTGGGATTGGAAAAATAAATGCAACAAAGATTCACAAGCTCAGAATAATCTACCTCAGTCATTGTTAATTCTGTCTTTTGTCATTTGTTTCTTCTAAATCTTTGATACCTTCAAAATATACCATGTTCATGGATACCAATACATAGCTACTTCCCCTCTACTATCAATGAATGCTAAAAGAAACCTCTGTTATCAACGGATACGGACATAAACCTCATATCATGACTGCTAACTCTATAGTTCTTCCATTTTGATTGATGGTTTTCGAATGGATGAACAACTGCCATTACATCCCATTGCATCTCGCCAGAACCTCTTGCAGACTTTAGAGTGTTACATCAGTCGGAGAACTGGAATTTTTTGAAATTCCCTATGGACAGGCCACCCTTCATAGGGTATTTTATAATATTACTTAAATTTTTAAAAAGACATGTAAAAATCAAAATTTAAATTTCTTTTGGCTGGTAGGTTTCGTTGAGCACTTCTTTGACGTGCCAGAGGGCTTCAGAAGGGTTGTGACTTGTTTAAATTTGAACACTATTCGTAACCATTTTTAAATCAATTTGTTTTCATTTTTAAGATTTCCATAACGTTTAGTTTATATATGTGTATTGAAACTTTTCAAAAATGAAAAAGTGTTTTTAATTTATTGAAATTATTTTTATAATTTAAATTACATATTTTTATTTTAAGTTAATTAATGTGAAATATCAATACACTAATTTGTATATAACATGGTTTTTTTTCTAAGTAAATTTTAGGGTTTATTTTGCATAGTTGTTTATGCTTTGCTTCACAAGAGAGGGCTCTACCTATTTTTTTAGCTAAATGGTTTTGGGAGTTTATACTGAATTTGGATCTACTAGTATTCCCCATCAATCTCCTTAGTATTCCCCATCAATCTCCTCATCTTAGACATCTTTATCAATTGCACTCAGTGGGGTTTCTCATTTTGAAGTAAATGCTTTGCTAGGTGCATCATGGTAAACTAGAAATCCATGGCTTTGCGTGGCCAAAAATAGTGCAAGATCGAAAATATGAAGTTAAATCTAGTAAGATGGGAGAATATATCCAATATATGCTATTAAAATAAGAGAATATATCCAAAATAGATAGGAACACTCTCTTATCTATAGATTTATTGAATTATGGCCCTTTGAAAATGATTCAAATTGATGGATGTGAAATAAATGGAAACCCCTCGGTGAAATAGAATTGGAGTTAGGGGTCAAGGGGTTTTTCATAGTCATTTTCTCTAGCTTAGAAGACAGATTGAGGACTTATGTCCCTTTGAAAAGGATTTGATTGGGTGGAACTCAAATAAATGGAACCCCAAGGGTCAAATAGAATTGGAGTTACGGGCCAAGGGTTTTTTTAAAGTTATTTTCTCTAGCATAGATGGAAGATCAAGGGTTTTGAAGGAAGGTCATAATTTTTCAAGGATATAGAGCTCTTCATGAGATTTTGGAAAGAGTAGTGTAATATGGGAAAGGAGGATTTACTTGCAGCCCTGATGTGGGTCCATCTATTTTCTCTCCCCAAGGAATATTGGGAGGAGGAAACCTTTTAAGGCTTTAGGAATGGAATTGGAAACCTCATCAAAGTATTAGAGGCTACCAAGAGAGGGAGGTACACTTCATATGCAAAGGTTTGTGTTTACACAAATATCTCCCAACCTCTTCCAGCCTCCATAGATATTTATTATCAGGATAATATTTGAAAGCAATATTTAGAAAATGAAGAAGTCTTATCATGAATATCCACATCTTATTAGGGTATATTCGATGAATATCATAGTTTGAGGAAAATCCTTCTCAACAAGAGCCAATTGATTTGGGGAAAATACCCCAAAGAATTAAAAATTTGAGTCCCAAAGGTAGCTCAAATCTTGACCAAATCCCTAAATCTCAAATTAAGTTAGTCTCTCTCCTCTCCAAAAGAGTCCAAGGCAATTCAACATTCAATCAAGCATTTAATCAATAAAAAGTAAATCCCATAGCCCTAAGTAATGCAAAAATATATTGAAAAGCATAAAAAAATCTATTTCCACATAAAACGATTAGCTCACACAAAATGATTAGCTCATGTTTAGATGAAGCTCCATAATTCACTGGAAGCCATAGAATCCGGAAATGAATGGAAACTGACCATGATTTCTGCTCTAGAGAAACTTAATCCTCATATCTTTTGCCTTTTCATCACAAAGTAAACAACGATGATAAAAAAAATCGATGTTATTTGGGTCGATGATTAAAAAAAAATTTGTTGTGTAGACCTAACCAAGCCAAGGTGACTACGTGGGTATATAAAAACCGTGGAGTTATGTTGAACCCTCACTAAACAAGATGGAATGAACAACATACCTATTTCCATAGTGCAATATTCACAGCATTGAAAATAACTTCTCTGCCCTTCTAAACTTGGATTCATAAATCAATTCAATATAAAAGTTACAACTGCATATATTTTATTCACAAAGCATTTCATATGATCTTTTTTCAGACTAGTTTTATCTATTGATCACAAACTTTTATATTTTAATTTGTTATATAGATATATTAATATTGATTTTAATATTTTTGCAAAGGCTTGCTTAAATTATGGTGGGAAGTAATTGATAGTAAATATGTTATTTACGTTAGTATGAGCTATTTTCAAGGACATTATTTTTGGATTGTTTTCCTCCAAAAAATTAAGAATAAAAAATCACTACACAAATATCTAAAAATCATGCATTAGTATTGCAATCATATCCATAAATTACAACATAAAGTATGTAAGCAAGTTATGCACATGACATTATATTGTGCAAAGGTAAACTGCTACCATGAATATTATTAACTTGTAAAAATCTTTTGTTAGAATACCATGGAACAATACGATGGCTTATCAATACCACAAACCCCATAATCGTAATTCATTTCACAATAAAAAATTAAAATGTAAAATGTGTAAAATGTAAGGCATAGATCTAGCAATTTGACCAAAAGAATTTGGTATGCCTATAAAGTAAGTTTAACATACTATTATTATAGGTTATTCCCTTATATATTATTATTGACATAATAATCAATAATATTGATTATTATTATTCCAATATATTATAATAATAATCATGTCCATTACAAGTATTATTATATTAGACCTTAAATATATTATTGATTACACAAAGTGATAATTTTGGATCATATGGATTGAGTAGGGAGAGACAAGGAAAAAGTGAGAAAGAGACTTGAGAGGGGGAAGAAAGAAGGAGAGGGAGAGAGGGAGACAAGGGGAAGAGAGAGAGGGAGACATGTAGATGGAGGTGGGAGAGAGGGGGAGAGAGAATGAGATAGGGAGGGATAGAATGAAAGAGTTGGAGAGAAATAGAGAGAGAGTGATGGGGTGAGAGATAGAGAGTGGTGGGAGAGAAAGGGAGAGGGAGAAATGAAGAGAAGGAGGACTTGAGAGAGAGGCGAGAGGGAGGGAAGAAAAAAACCATTGAGAGATAAAGGTGGATAGAGAGAGAGAGAGTGACAAGGGAGAGATGGAGAGAGAGTGGAGTGAAGAGAGAAGGAGGGAAGAGGTAGAGCGAAGGAGAGGAGAGGGGGAGAGAGAAGGGGAAGATAGAGAGAGGGAGGGAGGGAGACATAGAGATCGAGGCCCTAAATATTGACAAAGTAGGAGGACAAAGAGAGCGAGAGACATAGGGACAATGTGTGTTTGATTGGAGGGAGAGACAGAGGTAGGTGGAAGAGAAAGGGAGAGAGAGGAAGGAAGAGAGAGATGTCATGAGAAAGGGCAGAGAGGGAGGGAAGAAGAAATACATAGAGAGAGAAAGGTGGGGAGAGAGAGGGGGGATAACAAGGGAGAAATGGAGAGAGAGAGAGCGAGGGAGAGAGGAGAGTGGGAGGGAAGAGAGAGAGAAGGAGAAAGAGAGAGAGAGAGAGAAGGTCAAGATAGAGGAAGAGAAAGAGACAGATAAATATGGAGAGAGAGTGTCTATAATTGTGGGGTGAGATAGAGAGACAATTAAGGAGAGACAAAGGGAGATAGTGATATAGATGGAAGGGGGAGGGAGGGAAGAAAGGGGGGTGGTGTGGAGATAGATAGATATGGAGTTAGAAAGTGTGTGTGTTTGGGGGTGTGAGATAGAAAGAAAAAGGAGAGAGATGAAGGAAGATGTAGGTGTATATGGTGGAGGGAGGGGAGAGAGAGAAGGGGGAGAGAAGGTTTCACCTCCAAAGATTTGATCCCTCTTGAACTTGCTAGATATGGGGTTAAGAATAACTATATTTTTAATTTTTTAAATATTTTACGTATCTTAAAGCTTTAAAAATTACATCTCTCGAGTCTGTGTGGGGTCGCTCAAGTAGCAGTGGCCATGGAAATGAAGTCTCACTTAACCGGAAGTCTTGGGTTCAGATCTTGTCCTACCCTCCCCTAACAAGATGAAAAATAGACATATAAAACACCAAAATAAAAATCCTACCAAACTTTAAAAACAAAATAAAAATGGTTAATTTAATGAGTTAAAAAAACAAACCACACTTTAAATAATTAATTAATTAAATTAAATGCTATATTCTTGGTAACTTAGGAAACTAACCCAAAAAAAAGAAATGGTTAGTTTAATGAGTTAAAAAGAAAGCCATACATTAAATAAATAGTTAATTAAATTAAATACTATATTCCCGGTAACTTAGGGAACTCGTAACTTTAGTGACAAATTTACGATACCGAGGTAGATAGGTATTTTTTACAATACCCTACATATCTTAAACGCTTAAAAACAATACCCTAAATAATTAAACTGAATGCTATTTTCGTTTCAACTTCTAGCAAATTTAAGGACGTCGTACTTTCCCGACAAATTTACAATATACGAGGATATAAACCTTTATAACTTTAACATTAACATTATATTATTTTATTAGGCCGATAGGCCTTTCCTATGCATCAACTTTTCGTCAACACTTTTAATCTGATCCGTTGAATCAGATGACACACTTTCCACCGTTGATCTAAACCAGAAAAAGAAACAACGGAAAATCAAAAAAGCACAGAAAATCAAGAAAAGCGGAGTGCTCGTTTTGGCAAAACGCAAGATTTTCTGGACGCCACGCAGCAGAGTATCCATTAATTTATGGTTATGTTCTTTTTGTTCTTTTGACCTAATTCCATTAATTTGTTGACATAACAAATGTGATTGCGGTGGATATTTGTGGAGGATAGCAGTTTTGTATTTCTCTGCGAATTGAACCAGAGATAATGTCCGGGGTTGATGGAGAAATTAAATATTTTTACTCAGTAATGGGGGTTAAATCCGACTGTACTTCTTCAGAACTTAGGGCTACTTACAAGAAGCTCGCAATGGTCTCCTTCATAACTCTGTCAAAGGCTTTTTGGCCCTTTTTGCCTTTAATTTCTTCTTGCTTTTGTAGAATTTGTCTCAGGATTGAATATCTCTGTCTGCTGTGATTATAAACGGGATTTCTCATTGTAAAACAACTCAGATTTGATAGAGATCTTTTATTTTGTGCTTCTCTATTTTGGAGGATTCACGAATGTGCCGAGTATAAGCCATGGATATAACTAATTCCATGGATTGATTGATTAGAACTAATTCTAGGGCTCTTTTAGTAGTTATTAGAAGATTTAGATTGATTGATTTAAGCTGTTACTATTGAATTTCTGATTGGGAAATCGTCTAAGACTAGTCATGCTGCAGAGATGGCACCTGGACAGGTGGTCTCCCTCAGGGAATGCAAAGGTAGCAGAGGAGTCTAAGAATAAGTTTCAAGTGATCCAAGAGGCTTATTCAGGTTCAGTAACTCTTTATATCTTTGCATGGCTCAATTAAACAGGGAATAATGATATAGTTGTAGATAAAGTTTGGTACCCAGGGCTAATCGGCATGGAATGGATTGGATTCTCAGTTTTGTTAGATGAGAACAAGAGATTCATGTATGATGTAGGAGTTTATGAAGATGATGATGATGATGTGAGTAGTGATCCCACTCATTTGTATCACAGCTTCGAGTATTGTTGTTATTACTGTTCAAAGACAAATAAATGGCGCCTCTGGAAATTCATTGGAAAAAGAATGTATGTACAGGAAATGGGAGAATTTTTGGACAAAATGGTGGTAATGATGAATGAGAATAAGGGGCAGGTGAGTCATAAGAGCACTCAGGATCTTAAACTTATCAATGGCTGAATCTTGACAATAGACTTGCTATCCTAGAAAAGATCTGTTTGTGTGCTTATTGTGTTAATCTTTTTCCTTTTCAGGTGAGTGGATCGGAGAGCTTTGAGCAGTTACAAGATCTGTTCATGGAGATGTTTGAGAGCGATCTCAATAGCTTTCATACACCTGCGAAGCCTTCCAGCAATAAGAGGAATCGATCTAATTTCCACAGGGGCGGAGCCGTGAGAAAAGAGGAGATTGCAGAGCCGAGCTTCATGAGTTCGAGTCCCTTCCAAACACAATCTTTAACGGGGGTGTAAGTTTGCATGTCTATTCTATTTTATTTCTTTGAGGCGAATATCACCTCATAGTTAAGATCCGTTTGAAGTGGTGGTGGGATGGGTTAGTAGCTAACTTAGACTAAGTCTTTAAGATTAGAAACGAAAAGTCTTATCTTAATTAAAGATTAGGATTGAAAAATGATATTAAGTTGAGTTTTGGTTATTAATGTTTTCAATTAATTAATATTTATTTATATTATTTTATTTATGAAATATGTATTTATGGGAAACTCCCTTTACATTTCAGTATGTTTATATGGATGAATTGGTATTGCATTGAACTTGAATCACACTTCTTCCATCAATGAATTTAAATGATAATTAATATTTCATTAATTAATTTGTAATATTTTATAATTAATCGGTATATAATATATATTGTTTATATTTAGTTATGAGAAAAAAAATTGGCCCAAATCACATTATGATATATTTGTGGACGCCTTTTGAACCAGCAAGTGTGGTTCATCATCAGGACGAGTTGAAGAATCACACCATGGCTGCAACTCGTCCTAATGATGAACCACACTTGGCCTTAGAGTTAATCGTCAACACTTTTACCCTGCTCCGTTGGATCAGGTGAGACACTTTCAACCGTTGATTTGAAGTGTGACTACTTTTTCCAAATGTCGGTTGAGTTGCCTTCTTTTCACCTCCGAGTTCTGTTGTGCGCTCCGTGGCATGGCAAGATATTTTTACTGCTTTTTCCCATTCTTTTATGTCACTCTCAAATATATTTTTACTGTTTTTTTCCATTCTTTTATGTCACTCTTGGCCTCAGAGTTAATCATTTCTTTGGTCTACTAGTTTTTGTCGCTGTTTTTATTCCCTAGCTTTTGGCAAGCACTGTTATGGTGGGAAGGAAAGAACAGTATGTAAATAGGTGTGGAGCACATGGGCAGAGACATGTTTGGAACCGTGCCCTCTACAGACGCCATATTCATGAAGGTAAGTCTTGAACTTGCTGAGTTGTCATGTAATTCAATTAGAATGAGCTGAGAGCACGTTTTGACAATACAATTTGTTTGTGCGATGTCATTAGTGGATCATGCATGACTGGGGCGACGAGGACTGTATCAAGATACTAAAGAGCTACGAGAAGGCGATCTCAGAGATGGGGAAGCTCATAATTGTTGATGTAGTGGCGTTGGACTCTAATCACAGAGGCGGTGATAATAATAATGGTGACCAGAAAGAGAAGCCAGTTTTGAATCCTAATTTAGTTCTAGTATTTGATCCGGTAATGGTGGCACATTGATCTAGTGGGAAGGAAAGAACAAAGAAAGAATGGAAGAAGATTTTATTAGAAGGTGGATTCGGTCGTTATAAAATAATCACCATCCTTGATTTCCAGTCTATGATTGAAGTGTTTTCTTCTTGATTATCTGCTCTTTATGGGCTCATTCTTAGTATTTACAATGTTAAAATGCAATCAAATTATTGTATTTATAAAATAAACGAAGATTTATCAAGGCCGTATGGAGACATGAAACATCTGTAGCCAGTGATTTTCTTTAGTCTTACCTCGCACTCGTGAGAAGACAATGCATTAATGGGTCACGGAACCCTCCTCATCTCCTTCAGAGACATGGAGGATCCGTAGATAGTGTTGTCCTTTCGTCTTACCTCTCTCTGAGTAGATATTGTATTAACAGGTCAGGGGGTTTTGTTCTTTGTGGTTCTGTTATGGCTCATGAATGGATGTGTTTATGGATTGAAATTTAAGGAAAATATGGCTTTACTGTAGCATATGAATGGGATGCATCCGAGCATTGAAATTTCAGAAGTTGAGTTTATTGTGCATATGAAATGGCATGTGTTCATGCTTTTAAAATTCTACTCAAAGAAAAGAAAAGATGGATTTTGTATTACATATGAATGAGATGTATTCTTCGTATATGCTTGGCCATCTATAGAGGTTTCTTCATTTTGAGTAATTAACTTAACCTCTTGATTTTGGGTAATTAACTTACTCTAAAATGAAATAAGACATTCAATGTGTTCCTTGTAATATAGATATAAACAAAACATCTAAACAAAAGTAATTTTAGAATGATCCAGTCCAAGAAAACAAGGTTTTCCACAAACCACTTAACTCTTCTAGAAAAATTCAACAATTCCAATTTAATAATCCTATCGGCCTCTCCTTGTACCTTTTGGGACAATTTCTAGTATAAT